>CAUYSK010028713.1:0-73057 GCA_963575035.1 Avahi laniger | reverse complement strand
TCTCACAGCAACCTCAAACTCCTGGGCTCAAGCGATCTTTCTGCCTCAGCCTCCCGAGTAGCTGGGACTACAGGCATGTGCCACCATGCCTGGCTAATTTTTTTCTATATATTTTTAGTTGTCCGATTAATTTCTTTCTATTTTTAGTAGAGACAGGGTCTCGCTCTTGCTCAGGCTGGTCTCAAACTCCTGAGCTCAAACAATTCACCTGCCTCGGCCTCCCAGAGTGCTAGGATTACAGGCGTGAGCCACCGCGCCCGGCCAGCAATGCATTGTTAATTTCTCAAAATAATTGAATCTTCACCCTTTGACTTATTTGGCCTCTCAAAGGTATTCGACATTGTCATCTATTTTTTTTCTGGAAACTCTTCTGGCCTTGCCTTCCAGAACAATATTATCTCTCAGCCTCCACTTATCTCTTAAAAGTTGGTATCTCCCAGGGTTCCACCCTTTTCCCTCTTCTCATCTTCTCATTTAAAGCTCTTCTCTTTTAGCCTTCTTCTCGTCTCATCTAGGTGTTATTATCCACTGCCAATGGACACTAGCATAAACAACCTATACCCTGATGGTCCCTAAGTCTAGGGGTCAAATTTTACTCCTAAGTTCTAAATCAATATGTCTAATTGCTGAGCCTTTCAATTGTATGTCTGACCAATACCCACAACTCAACATGTTTCAAAGTAAATGATTAGTATTATCCACCTTACCCTCTTTCCAAATCCTCCTTCTTTGTTGAATAGTCCCATTTTCTACTTTCCTCGTCACTAGAACCCAATTTTCAGAAATCATCTTTCACTCCTAACATACCAATTCTTTCTCACCCATTCACTTGATCTTCAAGCCTTTATTGATTCTATTTCTTTCTCAATAGTTCTGAAATCTTTTCATCCTCTCTATTTCTTCTGTTCTCATTATTTCTTGCTTAGAATGGTACAACAGCCTTCTAACCAATCTCTGTAATTCTCATCTGCCCATCTTTGTGGACTGTCCTTTTCACCAGCTGCTCCCTGGGGCTTGGATGTACTTCTCCTTCTCTCCACCAGTACATTCCCTCCACTTCTTCATCTGCAAACTCATTCATCTGTTAGCTGTCAACTTAAGGCTCACTTCCACAAGAATGCCTTCCTTGACTCTTCTAGACTGATCCCATGTTCTTCCTCCATATACCCATAGCTTCCTGACCTTAACTTTATTGTAGCTCTTATCATGCTCTATTGCAATTCCCTATTAACTAACCTGTTTCTTTCACTACTTTGTGAGATCTTCGAGATCAGGGATTACATATTTTTTAATCTGTGTCTGCAGAGGTGAACATAGCACCCCACTCATTGTTGATACTCAACATATATTTGTGAAATGAATGACTGAAATTCATGACTGCCTAGTTCCGTACTCAGTCTACATTCAAAAAGACACTTTTCTTGGCCCTTGTGACATTGTCTTCTGACACAATTCGTTGTGAATATGTGACTGTCACTCATGAAATTTTGACTAGCTTGAAAACATTTATTTCTTTTACCTTTTGTCACCCATGACACCTCACTCTTTTTGCTTTGCGCATGTTAGGTAGACGACAATATTTTTTTGTCAAAGAAATAAGTATGTTTTATAAAAAAAAGCTAATGCATTCTAAGCCTTCATTAACAGATGTTCAGTGTAAAAAGAGAATTTGAACTCCTAATGATTCTTATGTGGATCAGGTCACATCTGAAGTATTGTGTTCAATTCTGGGCAATAACCATGCATTCCTTCCTTCGACAAATGGTTATGGAGTGTCCACTCTGTGCCACCACTTTTCTTGTATGCCCAAGGCTTGGAAATTAAACAGACTTAGGTTTGAATCCTAGTTTTGCCACTTACTGTGTGCTTCAGTAAGGATAGGCTAGGTTTTATTGGGGTTATTAAATAATCTCAAAATATCAGTGGTTCACCACATCCCAGTTGTGTTTCTCATTCATGTTGCATGTGCATCATGGGCTGAATGTGGCTGTGCTCCACTAAGTCTTCATTCCATGACCAGGCTGCTTCCATGTGGAATATTGCTGGTTTCGTGGCAGAGAGAAAGCATAGCCACCCACCCATTGGCTCTTAAAGCTTCTACCCAGAAGTGACACATCATTTCTGCTTACATTTCTTTGACTACAGTAAGTCATATGACCATGTCTGGATTTACACAGAGAAAGACAAATAAGGGTAATATCATCTACCACACTATGTGACCAAGCCCATTCATTTATAAAATGATAATAATAATCTCTGCATTCACGACTGAGGTAAGGATGCAAAATAATGTATGTAAAGTGTTTGGCACATTGTAGTCTATCAGGAAATGGTAGCTCTTTCAGTTTTAATTCATTTAAAAGTTTAAAAATCCTGATATTCAGAATACGAAATTACTGTAAGTAAAGCTCTCTATGTACTTAAGAATACAGTAAATTAGTTTTCTCTTCCTTTGAGTTTTTTCTTTGAAGACCCACTTAAACTGTCTGAATTATGTTTCCAGCCCTGGATTGATTTTTTTTTTTCATTTCTGCCTCTCAACTTTTTGCCAGAATCAAGATAACATATAAAGAAAATTGTTAGATAAAAATTCTATGATTTATTATTCATTTTTTCATGTTCAAGATCTGTTTTCCAAACAAGATTGGAAGCAACTGGGTATAGGACTATGTTTCATACTTTTTGGCATCTTTAGAAACTAGCACTATTCCCCATTCTGAGAATTTCTTGGTACTGATAAGGATGTTTGGAGATGGAATTAGGACTTCATGTTATCATTTCACAGTAGCCACTGATTTTCTAAGTTTATAGTTACATTTTAAGCAATATTTATTTCTAAAACACCCTATTTGCTTGTTAAATTTCTGTAGCATTTTCTATCAAATTATGTAAAGGCAAAGAGCATGGTTGTATGACTTTGGCATATAGGTCCAGAGTTTGTATAACTGGTGATATTTCCTCTGGATTCATCCTTTGAAAACTAAGTGTAATAATAATTTATTGCTTTTTCATTACTCTTCCTAGAATGACTCAAAGAAATTCTATATGTAGAGAATGGAAAATTCTTTACATGAGGTAATCAATTCTATTCTTTTAAATATTTAATAACCATGTGAGTTATCAAATATGATTTCAGAAAAATAATTATGCAATTAGGGGCATTCCAAAGTAAGACTTTGAAGTATATTATATATCTTCCAATTTCACCTCTTACAAAATCTCCTTTGAAGTGAGGGACAGGAGTGATGCTTGGGAGTCACAAGGGTGACACTTTCCAAGACTTCTCTAAACCATTCAGCCTGCGAACCATGTGTGCACGGCCACCAGGTTATCCCTCAGCAATGTCATCTTGTGTAGAATAAGCTTACTGATTGTGCAAGATGTGAGAGATAGAAAACAATGGTAAGCAGGATGCCATTCAAACTAATGGCCGGACATTTGGTATAAAAACAGAGAGCCTCTATGTTTATAATCTCATTAAAATATGTTCAATAGTGATAAAAAAAAACCTTACAGGGTTGGCATTGGGGCTTAGAAAAATGCTTTTATGCACTTTTTTCTTAAACTTATAAAAAAGTTACTGTGTCTTTGCTAAACTTTTTAACTTGGTATGTATTTATAAAGCTCTAAATACTAGTGCCAAGACTGTCAAAGGAGAGAAAAATGAGAGAAGATCATGTACGTAAAGGGAAAGAAATACATCCTTCCTTACTCATGGAAGGAGAAATACTGATTTGAACTAGAATTGAGTAATTTAGATTCACTCAGATCTAAAGTCCTAATTTTTGCCTGGAGACAAACCACACACAGAGAGGAAAATTGTCTTAATCAGTTTACACATGGCACATTCTTGGTTCCTCCATAGCATGAAGCAGTTAATAGTTCTCCAAGCTGCCAGGCTTTCCCTCTCATCATCTAGTAGAATACCTCAGCCCCATGGACATCCACACAGCAGAGAAGAGTGCAAGACATCCTAAGAGATGGTAGGGACTCTCAAATCCCCTTCCCTCCTCTTTTTCTTCCTTCATTTTTACCAACCATGGGCAAAAATGGACCATCACTCAGATCAGTGGTTCCCAAACTTATTGAATTACAGAACCACCATGAAACTTTTTTTAAAAGACAGGTTCTGGGCTCCATCCCAGACCTACTGAATCACACTCTGAGTGGAAGGGCCAAGGAATCTGCATTATTTAAAAGTTCCTTGGTGATTCTGATAATCTGCCAACTTCAGGAAGCATAGAATTGCTGGGCTATGGGCTATCTTGTGCTCACCCCTTGGTAATAGGGCTACACCTGGGGCTAGGATAGTTTTGGCAATTAGAGAGATCTGGTCAGAACCATGGCTCTTCCCACCACTCTGCACTGCCCGCCTCATAGCTACACCATGCCTTCGTAGATGCTGAGGAGTGCAAATCTATGGACAGAGAATGTTCTGTGCAGAGGCGTCAGTGATTGTATGTCCAGCATAATGACAGAGCTAAACTATCACATCCACGGGGGGTGGGGGGAGCATCCCCAAAAATGCTGCCAAAGCTGCACTTATCACTCAGGATTTTCACCCACCCTGGCTGCACCCCGTCCTACCGTTTACACAGTATAGTATTTGTCCAATTGTGTGTAGCTGGTCCCTCGTTGATTTTATCCAGAACTCGCTTTACCTTGAGTGTTTGTAAGCAGTACCTGCTGGAGGAACTCATTTAAAATGAGAAGTCTGTGTGCACATAATTCAAATTCTAGTCCCCAGCGATAACACTCTTATGTGTGATTACAATTCTCTAAATTCTTTCAGTTTCTTTCCTGTCACCAGAATGACAAATGCTTTTGATATGTTTCTGAAGTTCTGTGATGCCCTGCCATGAAGTCCTGTAACTAATCTCCCTGACGGTGTTGATCTCAAGGTTAGCTTTAAGTGCTGGGCTGTTCCCAGAAAGAGCAGCCTCTAGTGCACCTTCTGTCTTGCGCTTGCCCAGTGAGATATGATAGCACAAGGGCCCCCATTCCTTTCCTATCATGCTGTCATGTTTGGCAAACACAGGGATTCAGCGTAATCTCAGAAAATTACTGATCCTTGTTTTAGAAAGTGAGTTTGAATGTGCGTGCACATGTATCTGCGTGAATATTTTACAAATGCATATGTGAAGCTACATGTTATGTGCGTATAGGAGTGTGTGTGTGGTACTAAGGTGCATGTGTGCCAGTATACTACAAGACACAAATATTCCACTGTGATTTATATCTCAAAGAGCAATATTATAATTGTTTCTATATCGAATAATCATAACAGAGCACAGTTGTCATCTGTGGAGATATAATTAACCCTTGAAAGGGTCGAAATGGTTCTTTGTCACCAGAAGTTATTATTCATTGTTGGGCATTGACTCTTAGAGATTTTAAGATTGATGGAGGAAGTGGCCCAGGAGGGTGGGAGGAAGGACATCCATCTTCTCTACTTATATTCTCTGCCATTATTCCATCTGTGACATAATTTGACAAATCCATCCCGTGCTCCCAGTTACAGAGGAGGAATGGGCCATATAATAGTTTGAGATTGGATTTAAGTTTTCAGGAAAGAATCAGGATAGGCTCTAGAAATTCTTTCTCTCCTTCCTAAAGCAACCTCTCTTCCTGCTAGTGGCCCTAAGTTGTCTTCTTTTATTTTTGATTTCCCTAACTCCAGGGCAAAATATTTCTGTACTCCTTTTTTCCTGTGTTAAAATATACACGACACAGTATTTATCATTTTAACCATTTGTAAGCGTACAATTCAGTGGCATTAAATTTCTGTACTTAATGGTGAATTCCATGAGTCTACCGTGCTCATTATGGCTAGCTCAAGTGGCCTGTGAGAGAGGTTAGCAAGAGGGTACAAGTGAGAACCCTAGAAGCCTCCAGTCTTTCCATCTTCCTCTGCAGGTTCCTTAAGGGTTCACCCACTTTTCAATTCAGGAAACTTTTCTGTAGCACTGCTACCTGCAAAAGGCTGTGGCAGGGTGGGTGGGAGACACAATGTTGCAGACCATCTCCTGTCCTCTAAGTGCTCCTCATCAGCTGGTTAGGAAAGCTAAACCAAGAAACTAATCATCAAACAAAATACAATAAAAATGAATTAACAATTAAAACAAAAAAAAACAGGCCGAGCACAGAGGCTCACACCTATAATCCTAGCATTCTGGGAAGCCGAGGTAGAAGGATGGCTTGAGATCAGGAGTTTGAGACCAGCCTGAGCAAGAGTGAGACCCTGTCTCTACGAAAAATAGAAAAAATTAGCCAGGCATGGTGGTATGCACCTGTAGTCCCAGCTACTCAGGAGACTGAGGCAGGAGAATCACTGAAGCCCAGAAATTTGAGGTAACTGTGAGCTAGGCTGAAGCCACGACACTGTAGTCCAAGCAACAGAGTGAGACTCTGTCTCAAAAAATAAAATAAAATAAAATAAAATACCCTCCATAGTACAGAAGTGCTAAGAAGTGCGAGAAGAAGGAAGAATTATGTCTCACTAGAAGAGATCAGATGAATAGAATTTCTAAAGGAGAAGAGTGATCCTAGAAGAACACAGTAAATAACAGTGTCTGACACATAGTAGGTGCTCAATAATTATTTATTGAATGTATATATGAAATGCATGTATGTGTGACTGAATAAATGAATGAGGGCCAAATTTTTGCAAAGGCCAGGAACTATGAAGTGCAAGGGAAATTTGATGAATGGTGTGTAATAGCTGGCTATGGCCAGGATGTGTGGTTGAAGGTAGTGGTAAGATGCTATGAGGCAAAGTTGGAACCAGATTAGGGAAAGAAACCCTTGGCCCCAAAGAGCAATTCTTACCAAAGTCCCAACAGAATGAATGGAAAGAAAAACCGAAGGGAAAGACTATAGATATAGTGAAAGCCCATGTCAGACCCCTTAAGTGATTCCTCAGGGCATTGGGGTGGGAATGCGGATGGAGGTGGGGCCCAAGAATCAAGATAGAAACTTAAACTAGAGAAGAGAATCTATGAATACACTTATTTAGTGAGTCACAGGATAATGAAACAATGGTATGTGTTCGGCCAACATGGACTAAAGGCCTATTCAGGCCACCCACTGTGGCCACAGAAGTGGAAAAGATGCAGCCATTGTCTTCACGGATCTCAATTCTACTTTGAAAGATAAAAAGTTAAATTATGATTTTGATATGATCTTAAAAGTGCTATAATAGAGATTATGTGCTAAATGCAATAGAACACAGTAGAAGGAGAAATTAGTATCCCCTCTTTTGAGTCAGGAGAAACCTTATACAGGAGATGACATTTAAATCTAGTGTTTGAAGTAGAAGCTCATCAGAGAAGTCAGAGAAGAGAGGCAGGGCATTCCAGGCAGAGGGTCCGGCACAAAGAGGCATGAAATCGCACGGCGAGTAAAGCATTGCTTCATGCTATAAGCAGCTGCCCGCTAATCTGCACAGAAATACTATCACTGCTAGAGATTAACCGTCTGGAGGATCCTCACAGCTGCTCCTTGAGAACTACTGTGCTAATGGACAAAAGGATACCGTGAGAAATAGTAAATCTGGCCAAAAGGATCAAAGAAGCTAGAAAGTAGGACACTGTCGTCCAACACCCATATGAATGTTAGCTGGGTTAATAACAAGTTGTAAGTCACTACTTTGATTCTTTACAAGTGTAAATTGATCAATATTATTACCAGCTTATTCTCCTATGCATCAGAAATTAGCATTTTTCCTTATGGCCACTGAGATTCATATTTGTCCATTTATCCAATAAGCTTGAATATAGTCTTCACCCCTTCACTTCCCCTAAAGCCCACAATAAACCAAAGCAGCAGCAGAAGTTGTCCCAGGCAGGCAGGCCTAATGCTTGGAGCTGCTAAGCATTTGCTTGTATTTATTGACAGCTGGGTTTGTCCCAAACCCATTTTCCAGGCTGGCACACATATGTAGTAATTAAAGTGGGGGTTTATATGGCTTAAAATATTTTAATGCAAATGTGCCCTGAGGGTCCTCAGCAAAGAGTTCGGTTTAATAAATTTAATAACTAATTAAGACACCCTCAATTTCAACCCCCATTAGGTTAATTTTTTAATGAGTTTCAGACATTTCTTCCCTAGATGTGGTGAGAAACACACATGTACACACGTGCACCAGGTGTGGATTTTAATCTTTGATTTGCCAGGTACTTGCTGTGTAACCTTGGGGAAATCACTGAACATCTCTGGGCTTTTTTCTTCTCTATAAAGGAAAAGGTTTGAACAAGGTTTTCAAAGATCCCTCTAGTTCTTACCTTTTATTAGTGCAAAGTTCAGTGGCTGTTTTCAGTGCTTCCCCTTTAAGGAGGCAGAGGTTCCTAAACTACACAAAAACACTGTATGTGAGAAAGAGAAAGAGAGAGAGAGAGAGAAAGAGAGTATGTGTATATGTGTGTGTGTGTGTGTGTGTGTGTGTGTGTGTGAGTGTTTAAATGAATCCTAAATAATCTGGCGGCTTTGTGCAAGTAGTAGAATTAGGATTGGGTATGTTATCAGTGTGCACATTTGGCCTGTGTTCCCAACCACTGTGAATGTTTCTCATTCCTAGGTGGGACAGTGTTTTATTGTAAAGCACATAGGTTGCTTTTCAAAGTAAATGTATTTGGGCCAGGGGTAGTGGCTCAGACCTGTAATCCCAGCACTTTGGGAGCCCAGGGCAGGAGGATCACTTGAGGCCAGGAGTTTGAGACCAGCCTAGGCAACATAGTAAGACCCTGTCTCTACGAAATAAAAATAAATTATCAGGGCATGGTAGTACACACCTGTAGTCCTAGCAACTTGGGAGGCTGAGGTGGGAGGGTCACTTGAACCCAGGTGTTTGAGGTTGCAGTGAGCTATCATCGTGCCACTGTATTCCAGTCTAGGTAACAGAGTAAGACCCTGTCTCTTAAAAAGAAAAAATTTGCAGACAATCTGAAGTTACCAGAATGTGTTTATTTTTTCAAAACTATGTAACCACTTTGCTCCTGAGGACTTGAATGGTTTTCCCTTCAGAAGCTACGCTTTGAAGGACCCGCAGCAGTTGATGCAGAAGAGCTCCCATCAGTGTGCCTTTCTTCAGTGGGGGTCTTAGGGAAAAGCAAATCACCAGCCTGTCCTTTTCCCTTTCTTTCTCCCACCACCATGTCAGGCCAATCCCACTGTGGCAAATTTACCTGGGTGGGTACGGAGGAGAGAATTGCAGAGAAAGGGAAAGAAGAAAATTAAAATATTAACTGTTTCATTTCCTACAACTATGGTCCTTCTCCTTCCCAGGCAGACTTGGATAGTATAATCCTCTACTTTTTCTCTTCCATACTAAGACACACACACACACACACACACACACACACACACACACGCACGCGAACCACCCCCAAAACACAAGATAGAATAAAATGCTGAATCTGATCCATGCCTACAAAAATAATTGGTACTTCCAAAAATGACCACTTGCAATGTGTTTAAAATGCTAGTCAAAACAGGCATTTGCTTTCACCTGAGCAGTAACGTAGGAGAGCATGATCTTAGGAAAAACAAGGCCCGAACTGTCTCATTCAGTACAGCCAAATGTTGATTACACGAACCCATGACAAATCTGCCTTTCGGTTTCTTTGTGACATGACTCCCTCCCTCTGCATATTTAACTCATCTTTAAGAATGAGAAATTGGCCTGCTTTCCAATTTCCTGGGAGCAAGATCTCCCCAGAATAGCAACATTATTATACTTAAAGTCCATTTGAATTCCCAGAATTTTAGAAACATCCATATTCAAATGTTAGAATAAAAACACATTTCAAAGGAAGATTCAAAAGTGCACTCTGCTCTGAACCTGATGTACTGTTGGGGACAGGTCCTGCTGTGTCCAGACCTGTATTCATTGTCCATACCCATAAAGGCCTCAGGAACAATTTTGGGGACCTAGCAATGGTAATTAAACCCACTGGTTGGTTAGTGCTAAGACATTTAAGTCATATTTTTTAGGTAAAGTTAGCTAGCCCTTTATAATACCCAGGAGCACAATGGCGAATTTTACAAAAAAGGAAGTGATTCCCTGATTTGGGACAGAAGCTGAGAATCCTAGGTCTTTGGAGTACCAAAGAACCCAAGATGCAATAATCGATCTAATTTTTAAAGCAGAACCAGGAAATAGGAGACTTTCTGCCACTCCAACATATCTTCTCTTTCTCATTTCTTCCTAACACACCTTCTCTTGTGTGTTCCTTCTCCTTACGCTTTGCCTTCCATTGCTTATAACTTTTGCCAACTGGCACTCAATGATCCTACTGGACATTAGTTTAAACCAGTGCTGGGGCTAGGAAGACTGTCAACCTCTGCCTGTCTCTAACCTGGAGGAAGCTTGTTTGTGTTTTCTTAGGCTTGATTTATACACAAGTGCTGCTCTTTTACTGTGTAGAGCATGCCTGAAGTAAGCATCAGGCATGATCCACCCAAGATTCACATTTGTGTTCTGGTACCTAACAAAGAGGAACTCCTGACCATTCTTCAGCATATTAGGGAAATAAAGTTGCCTCTCACAATAGCCTCAAACAAACTATGGCCTTTATATGGTATGATGGGAAGGTAGAAACCGTGGTAAACATCCCCAAAATCATTTCGATTTTTCCTTCCTTCTTGGTAAGATGTTTGTAAGTGTAGTCATGGCAATAAACAGCTGGCTACAAAGGTTAAATGCAACTTTAGAAATTCTCCTGTCAGTTTCCAAACATGGTTCGTGCACATCAGAAACACTTGTGGAGATTGTAAAAAAGTTGGATTCTCATGCACTTAACAAATACTTTCTAAATCACTTGGATCAGAGTCCCGGAATGCTATTTCAAGTAAGTGGCTCACAGACAGCCAGGTTTCAGAATCACTGGTAGACGAATCCCTGCTCACCCAGCTGCAGCACATGCTGTTCTTTGGGTGAGTAGATGACAAGTGAGAATGAGCACTGTGGCTTCTTAGAAAGGGTCAGGATTCAAGGCAAAGTTAGAGAAACTGAGGCCTTTAAAAACAAACTGGCGATTTCTTTGAACAGACCAGGTGACACTGCCAGGCCATAGTGCATGAGATATTTACACTGTAAAGAGCCTGAGCTTGAAGCCATGGAGCCTAGACAGCAAGCTGAAGCTGTGCTCTGGCTGTTATTCAAATAACCTTTGCTCCTGGAAAGGGGACCTGAGTGGTCGGAGCAGACAGTTGGCACTGACCCATTGGCCTGTTCTACCAGAGGTCCCCTGATCACTCAGGCCAGATCAGTTGTCCTTTCTCTATGTTCCCATGTATCCCAATCACTGCCTTATCATACAGCACTTGTCACTGTGTATGGAAACAATAATTGTCTGTTTACTTGTCTTTTTCCCCACAGTAAACTCCATCAAGGTATCTATTATTACCACATTGCCAATATCCCACTAATCAGCACTGAACTAGTATTTGCTGAATGAATGAGTTTTGTAGCTTAATTAGTTTCAATTCGGTTAGAATTTCCTCTGTAGGATTCCAGATACATTTACTTTGTTGTTTGTCTTTTTTGGGGAGATGGGGAAGGACAGGGTCTTGCTCTGTTGCCCAGGTTAGAGTACAGTATTGTCATCACAGCTCACTGCAGTCTCTAACTCCTGGGATCAAGCAATACTCCTGCCTCAGCCTCCCAAGTAACTAGGACTACATGCATGTGCCATTGTGCCTGGCTAATTTGCCTGTTTTTTTTTTTATATATATAAAGACAGGGTCTCACTATGTTGTTGAGACTGGTCTTGAACTCCTGGCCTCAAGTGATCCTCCTGCCTTGGCTTCCCAGGTGTGAGCCACCATACCTGGCCCAAATACATTTACTTTGAAAAGCAACCTATGTGCTTTATAATTTAAAATACTGTCGCACTTTGGAATAAGAAACATTCACGGCAGTTAGGCCCACACAACAAATCCAGCTGTCCCATTTTTGTAAATTCTTGTTGGAACACAGTCATGCCCATTCATTTACATTATCATTTCTGGTTGTTTTCATGACACAATGGCAGAGCGGAGCAGCTGCAATGAAGACACAGAGACCGTACGGCCCACAACGCTGAAAATATTTACATCTGGCTCTTTCCAGAGGGCTTGCCAACTCCCGCCCTAGAATTACACAGACCTGACTGTGTGACACATTGGGCACAGTGCTTAGCCTCTCTAAACCTCAATTTCTCATTTGGATGGTGGGGATAAAAATGGCACCCTATCTTAGAGGGTTCTTGTTTGGAATAAATGAGATAATCCCTATAAGCCTGCTCATAGTAGGTGTTCAGTAATTATTAACTGTTATTTTTATAACTTTAAAAACATGCCTATATTTCTTCTTGTCCTTATTATGCTACTCTTCATCTGCTTTTTAAGTTTTTAATTAAAGTAAAGCTAGAGCATTCCCTGGCCTTAATGGAGGCATTGATGTTTCAAAGAACTTTGGTTTCAATCAGTGTTTGGTGATTAAACTACTCAGTTCCTCAGAACAAAGACTCTAAAAAAATCTCTAATTCTATAAAAAATCCAAGGCCAGATCTTTTGGATGTTTAATAAACATGCTGTGATGTGAGATGTTTGTTTTGTACTAGCTTCGGTCATGATAGACAGAAGCAGGGCTTAACTTCACATACATTTATCCTCCCATTTGGTATCTATCTTACATATTATTCCATTGCCTCTGAAACCAAACACCTGCAGCAGTTCTATTAAATTTCTTCTAAAAATGCAGGAGGTAGGTTGGGATATGAGAGAGCACTAAAAATATCAAATGGTTTTTTGTATCAGAAAAGGCCTGAAGATAAAAAAGAGACCAAGCCAAGAATTTCCAAGGGTATCTTTTGCTAAACTTGCAACCCTCATTGCTGGAAAGCCTACTGATCACTCTGTTAAAATAAATTGCTTAAGCCCTTTAATCAAGAAAAATATGTCCTACACAGTGGATTGTAGCTCATGCAAAGGAGGACAGCATTCTGACTCATCTAACATTTTATTTACAAGTTTCTCTTTCTGATCATGGAGCTTGAATGGAATTTCAGTTTTTCCTTTAGTATTCAAGATTTCCAAAGTCTTGGCACTGATCAAGACTCTGTCTCATGGGAATTTACTGCAGAAGGCAATCCCTTCCTTGACTCCTTTAAGTACTTATCTGCCCATCAGGGGAATTATCTGCTTGGGCACAGCGTCTAACTGCCCATAGCAACAGGAATTTATAGTTTTTGTTAAAGTATAAATCCATGCTATGAATATTGAACTGCAGTTGTATTTGTATGATTGGGATACTCACATGTTGAATTAGAATCTTTCTAGATTTAAAATAATTCTTCCGGAATTTTACACTCAACTGCAAGGTATGTGCTTACTTCTGTATGTCAGTTCAGGTCCTCTAAGAAGCAGTCACCAAGGATTTAGACTGCATGAAATTTACTGGGGGCATGGCCCATAAAGGACACAGGGAAAAGGGAGCAGGAGCAGGCAGGAAGAGCCTTCAGACTGTGATGCAGGTCTGGCACCATGAAAGGAGAGAAGTGGAAAGAGAATTGTATAAAAGGAACTTTGGACTGCAGTGCAACTCTGCGGAAGTCTCAGCCGGGCCAGTGCAGAGCTCCAGAGCCAAGATTGTCCATCAGAGGAATCTCGTGTTGGGCACAAATGGCCCAGCTCTAGCACTCCCCATGTCAGTCATTGGCTGGGACCAGCCTGGGTGGACTGTGGCCTTGGAGTGAATGCTTGGATGGACCCAAAGGCACAGCGGCTAGAGGCTGTTGGCTGACTACGTCCTTGCATCCAATCTCTTGAAGGGATATCTGAGCCAACATCTCCATGGTCACCGCAGTGTATCCTTCCTTACAGACCCACTTCTCCACACAAGTTCAAGGGGCAGCTCCTCCATAGTTAGTCCCCTTAGTCCTCTCTTCCTGCAGAGAATCTTAGAAAAAGGCAATTAGTGGGAAAAACTATAGTCTCATCTCTGTAGTCGATCTTAGAGCCAAACTGGTACTCACCCTCTCCTTCCTGTACTGTCCATTCTGAATCTTCCTCACCCTCGACACCCTCACCTTCACTCAAGCAGGTATTGGTGGCTCTCCTGGTGATTTAACGCAAACCGTCATCTCTGAGGAGTCTGAGCCCTTGGCATTCATACCCTTCCTAGCCAGGATTGCGTCTATGCCCATTCATAGTACCATTGAATAAGGGATTACTGAGAGGTGCCCAAGTAGGTAACCTGGGTTCATCCCTGTCCCCATCATGTAAAAGCAGCCTTGTCTGTCTTGCTGATCATGATCAATTACTCCTGTCAAGATGGTGATTATACTTCTTGCCTGCTTGTCTCCCGATACAAGATTTCTAAAGTGTCCAGGTGGGAGCTATACCTTGTAATTCAATGGGACTCCTTGGTCAGTCCCCTGGCAAGAGAGCACTACCTTTGAGGACCAAAACTTCCAATCCTATAGAATCCAGAATTACCAGGATGAGTCACTGGAAGCAATGGTAAGTGAAACTACTCCAGCTTTCACCCTTTCTTCCTAGAGGGGATACAGTCTTGCAAGAGGTCTTCGAAAATTACTGTGTCTTGACTGTAATGGCCACAGTCAAGAAAAGCAAACCAGGGCTCAAAAAATAAGTATATCCAGCAGTGTCAATTCAACAATGAAAGTCATACTGGAAAAAAGATGGTATATTTTTTTATTTAAAAGATAAAGCAGGAGTCATTAGTGGTCAATAAAGGCAAGATGAAAGGTTCTGCCATTGCAGGATCAGTTACAAAGAAGTGTGCAGACTTTCAGCCCAGGATTGTGTCCAATGCTGGCAGCATTGCATGATTCTTCAGTATATTTGTAAAAAATTTTTAAAACACTTTAAAAAGTATTCACTTGAAAGAAAAATAATAATGGGATATCAATTCTGAGATTAGCTACAAAAAGAATCTGGTTCCATCTTGCTTACCCTTTTTTATTCTCTGACTTGCTCACTCTTGTAGATGCCAGCTGCCGTGTTGTAAGCTGTTTTATAGAGACACCCACACGGCAAGGAAATGAGGGAGGCCTCTGGCAAATAGGCAGCAAGGAAATGAGGCCCTCAGTCTAACATATTGTGAGAAACTGAGTCCTATTAACCACCACATGAATGAGCTTGGTTGCAGAAACCCCCTCAGTCGAGCCTGGAAATGACTCCAGTTTGGTCAACATTTTGGTTATAGCCTTGTGAGAGCACCTGAGCTGGAGAATCTAGCTAAGTCACACCTGGATATCTAATCCATAGGAACTGTGAGATATGTGTTGTTCTAAGCTGCTACGTTTTAAAGTAATCTGTAACGCAGCAATAAGTAACTAACACATTTTCTTAGTACATATTTTGGACCATGTCTCTCTCCTTCTTCAGAAAGCAGATACTCAGGTACACTGCTTGCAGCTTTGCCCATTGGGAAGATTTACTTTCTTTACTCTCTTTCAAGTCCATCCCTGAAAGCAGCAATAATGTAGCTTCTGTCTGTTTTTGACTCACTCCCACATACCACGCTGGTCCATCCATAACCCAAGCGCAGGCTTTTTTCTTCTGTTCAAGCAGAAGGGACCATACAGGGATCATACAGGGACCTCTATAGGGCATAGATGACAGCTGAGGGAGAGATGCTGGTGCAACTGTAGTTGGTGACATGGGTGTCTGGGCTGCCTGCTGATAAAGTTTACTTGGCTTTCTTATGCTGTTTGGGCTGTTTCCTGGATGTACAAGTTTCATCTTTCAGTGGACTATCGCTGTCTGACTTTATGATTCAGCAGGTCCAAAATAACCCAGCTCATAGTGGGCAGTTTTGAATACCTTGGTGTCCCATATTCACACATTCCATGTGTACCAGGGCACAGTTACACATCAAGAGCTATTTATTAAAACGTGCACAGTGTTTAGCTGCAGATGGCATGACTACGCCCCAGAACTCCGGGGTCCTGCGTTGTGGTTCACTGGGACTTACCATAAACTCCACTTTCCACTACTGACACTTCCTCCATCATAGATCTGCCAGAACTTATGGCTCAAGCAGTGGGGCTGCTTGTGTTGGAGCTGCTGTAGAGCCTTTTTCTGCTCTGGGTCCCACTCAAAGCCGGCAGCTTTCTATGATGTCAGTGTATGAGTGGCACAATATTCCTAGGTGTAAAATGTGTTGCTTCCAGAACCTGAAAGGCTTATTAGGCTCTGTACTTCCTATTAAGATAGAGAATGTAAGATGCAGTAATGTGTCTCTTACTTTGGAGGCGTATCCCAGCACACCCTGACCACTGGACCCCAGAAACTTTATCGAAATAGCAGATCCCAGAATCTTCATATTCTATAGTGCGTGTATCTGACCAAGGTCTCTAGCATCAGAAGAACTTCTTATTTTGGTGCCTGATCAGCATGAAGCTATCAATGTAAAAACGTTTTGAGGGAAGTTCAGATGGTCCAGCTCTCTTCTTCATAGTATATAATGACAAAGGGTAGGACAGTAAACATAGCCTAGAGCAAAACTGCGATATTTTTGCCCATCCCCTTCATTTTCTCCAATTTTCATGTTGATCTCAGTTATGCAATTGGGGACTAGGAAAATGACCCCCATCTGGATCCATGGGCCTAGTGGATGCCCTATAAACTGAGTTTCAACCAGGACTCTAATTATAAGCTCATGTTTACCTATTATTTATTCATTTGTTTATTTTATGTCTCTCCAGCTGGAATATAAGCTCCTTGAGAACCAAGACTATGTCAGTTTTAGTCCCTGCTGTATCCCCAGCACCTATAATAGTGCTTGGTACACTGTAGGTGCTCAATAGTTGAATGAATCTATCGCATTATTATTTTAATTTACATTACTTTAGTTATGAGTATTTCTTGTTACATAAACTGCCTTTTCCTCACCATTATTTTTATTATAAAAATATAATAATAGTAATGAAAATTATATATATTGCTCCCTCCGCTCCTGGCCACAAGCAATTGCCATCTCAGAGCAGACAAAAGGGTTGGTCTAATCCTGAAAACCTGATTGCCTAAAGGTGGTCTAGATGACTTAGAGACTATGAATATATCCGAACTGCTGCATTCCTTTAGCACCCTGTTGTCAGCTGTAAGGAGGCATTTATGCTGTGTTATAATTGCCTTTTTTACTCGTCTGTTACTTCCCCCAGATTAGATCCCTTAAACAAAGGAACTTTGTCCTTTCATCATATATAACCAGGACCTAGCACAATGCCTGACTAAGAATGGGAAGTGAATAAGTTAATTAAATGAGTGTTCATGAATAATTGAATCAAATAACCCTGTCAGGGCTAAGCAGTAACTAACAAGTTTAATTTACATAAAAACAGATTTCTTCTGAGCTTCGCTCTAAAATGCTACCCCATATTCAAGTACCAGGGCAAATGATTCAGTCATCTAACTGAGCCTGGGCCAAAACTGAACTCAACTCCGGGAGTTTCGAAAAGGAACTTTTTATGAATTTTCACCTCAGGGCATTCATTGCTCTGTGGGATATGTGATGAAATATCTGTTTCTTTAGAAATAAACATTGCCTCAAAATAGAAAAAAGGAAAAAATTATACTCTGTTGAGAGACTTAAAAGTTGTATCATGAAAAAATATAACTTTTTTACATATGTGTCTTTATGTGCATTTATATGCATATTACATATGTATATACATGTGTACATATAGACACACACATGTATAAATAGTCATTACTAAAGTCTAGTTTGGTTTAGCAGGAACATATGAAAAGATAAATAGAAGTTAATGGCCCAGGGATTTGTCTATACTTATATTATAGAGGATGATCATTTGATATTTAAGTAGATCTATTTTAATAAATATGCCAGTGTATTCATTCAACAAATATTCAACCAATACTTACTGTATTTACTGAACACATAGTATGCTCCTGGCATTATTTTAGGCACCTAGAAATATTAATATGAGAGAGAGAGAGAGAAAGAGAGAGAGAGAGAGAGAGAAGCAAAAATCTTTGCCCATGCGGAAATATACAATAAATTTAATAAAATTATGTAGTATGTTAGATGATGATAAGTGCTGTGAAAAAAAATTGAGCAGAACAAGGTGGTTCAGAGTGCCAATGTGTGTTTGGGGGGATGGTAGCAGGGGGGGAGGGTGGCTGTCTGGGGCAGGGGAATAATAGGTGTAGGAGAAGGTAGAAGCTTGCAGAATTAAATAGGATGATTAGAATAAGCCCCATTAAGATGAGATTCAAACAAAAACTTAAAGAAAGACAGGGAGCTAGGAAAATGTATCTCTTTGAAATCACTGTATCAAAAATTATCTATTGGTCTTGCCATGTAATACAAATACTTTGAGTAAACCAAAAGTTTCAATGGTTATATTCAAAATGAATATCTGAATTAAGATAGGCATAATTAATTTTAAAAATAAACATATTAAAAATAGAACGATGACTAATGAAATTTACTAATTGTTCTTTTCTGTTTGTTAAAAGAAGCTTATATTTAGCTAAAGCTTCTATAGTGTAAAAATAATTAAGAAAGCTACAGAAAGAGAGAAAAGGTAACAGAATAAATGTTAGCACTACTAATATTGCAAAAAAATGTAGTTATTTCATCTAGCAGCCTGAGCATTCAAGGTCTCCTATTATATGGTGAAGACTGAAGGAGTCCGAAAGAATGCAATAATAAGACAATCATTATTGGGAGGGCATGGGCTATTAGGCATGCCCAGTGTTAAGCTTTTTTCATGGATTATAGAAAGATTATATAATTTACTCAAGGTCACACACTTGGCAAGTAGTCAATTCAGACTATGATACCAGATTTGTTTGGCATCAGAACCCACTACTTCACTCTTTATGCTGTACTACCTCTCCACGATATTTTAGTATTACATTTGTGTATACCATGGAAGATAAAATGTAAGTGAGTTAAATTTTCACAAGAGCAAGAGGGAAAATGTAAATAGGATTTGACGACTACACTGCACTTCTTTTTTTTTTTTGAGACAAGTTCTCACTCTGTTGCCCAGACTAGAGTGCAGTGGCATCATCATAGCTCACTGCAAACATAAACTCCTGGGCTCAAGTAATCCTCCTGCCTCAGTCTTCCAAGTGGCTGGAACTACAGGCATGCAGAACCACGCTTGGCTAATATTTTTATTTTTTGTAGAGACAGGGATCTCACTATTGCCCAGGGTGGTCTCAAATTCCTGGCATCACGAAATCCTCCTCCCTTGGCTTCCCAGAATGGTAGGATAACAGGCATGAGTCATCCCGCCTGGCCCACATTGTACTTTTACCTGATCCCAGAACTTAACATAGGTCACTCAAGAATATTCATGGCCATAAGCCATATTCAAGACTTGTGACACTGTAGGCTTAGGACACCAAAGCTGTAGACCACATCTTCTTTTTTTTTTCTTTTTTAAAATTTTTAATTATTATATAGGTGCATAATAGTTGTATATTTTTATAGGGTACATGTGATGTTTTTATACAGGCATACAATATGAATTAATCAAATCAGATTAATTGGGATACCCATCACCTCAGACATTTATCATTTCTTTGTGTTAGGAACATTCCAGTTGCACTCTTTTAGTTATTTTAATGTATACCCTAACTTATTATTGATTATAGTCACTTTGTTGTGCTATCAAATATTGTTCATTCTATCTAACTATATTTTTGTACCCATTAGCCATCCCCACTTTATCTGCCTTCCCTGCTACCCTTCCCAGCCTCTAGTAACCATCATTCAACTCTCTGTCTCAATGAGAGCAATTATTTTTAATAATTAGCTCCCACATATGAGTGAGAACATGCAAGAGTTGTCTTTCCGTGCTTAGTTTATTTCACTTAACATAATGTTCTCCAGTTCCATCCATGTTGTTGCAAATGGTAGGATCTCATTCTTTTTTGTGGCCATATAGTATTTCATTGTGTATATGTACAACAATTTCCTTATCCATTGATTTGTTGATGGACACTTACGTTGATTCCAAATCCTGACTATTGTGAATAGTGCTGCAATAAACATGGAAGTGCAGATATCTTTTTGATATACTGAATTCCCCTCCTTTGGATGTATACCCAGTAGTGGGATTACTGGGTCATGTGGTAGTTCTATTTTTAATTTTTTGGGTACCCTCTATGCTGTTCTCCATAGTGGGTGCACTAATTTACATTTCCACCAACAGTGTACGAGGGTTCCTGTTTCTCCACATCTTTACCAGCGTTCATGATTGCCTGTCTTTTTGATAAAAGCCGTTTAAACTGGAGTGAGATGATATTTCATTGTAGTTCTGATTTGCATTTCCCTGATGACTAATGATGCTGAGCATTTTTTCATATGCTTTTTGGCTATTTGTATGTCTTCTTTTGAGAAATGTCTATTCAGATCTTTTGCCCATTTTTAAATAGGATTATTTGCTTTTCTCCTATTAAGTTGTTGAAGCTCCTTATATATTCTAGTTATTAATCCGTTGTCAGGTGGATAGTTTGCAAATATTTTTGTCCATTCTATGGGTAGTCTCTTTACTTTTTTGACTGTTTCCTTTGCTGCGCAAAAGTTTTTTAGTTTGATGTGATCCCATTTGTCCAGTTTTGCTTTCATTGCCTGTGTTTTGGGGGTATTACTCAACAAGTCCTTGCCCAGACCAATGTCCTGAAGTGTCCTGAGGTATGCCAATGGGTGTGCTTCCTCTATGAGCTAATGATTGCTTGTTACACGTAATTGATTTGTATATGTGTCTCTGGAACTTGAGGACAACCAGCAAGTTTGATTCAGAAAGCTTAGGATGGAAAACTCCAGTGCTGGGGAGGCTATAAATACTAAGAGGTGAGTTACCATGAATTTAGTCAGGGTAGGCTAACAGATACTCTACTCTGCTCCAGGATCTAAGATGGACCTGTTATGCCACAGTTCTCTACTTTAGCAGTCCCTAGTATTTTGAGACTGTTTTGTAGAAAGCCAGAAAGAAAATGCTAATGAAGCAACTGGCCTATTTCTAAGCTATGGGGGTAATTTTGACTTATAATGTTACATAAGCCAAAGATGAACAAAATCCTGAGGAAGCCATGACAGCACAATGAAGAGATCCCTGGATCGAGGGCAGAAGATCTGAGTTCTTGTCCTGGCTCTACAACAAACTCATGTGACCTTGGGCAAGTCACTTCACCTCTATGCACCTTGGTTTCCTCATTTGCATAATCTCTACAGTTGTAAAGCTTAAAGAATGCCAATGGGCATGCTTCCTATAAGAGCTAATGATTACTGGTTACAAATAATTGATTTGTATGTGTGTCTCTGGAACTTGAGGGTAACCAGAAAGTTTGACTCAGGAAGCTTAGGATGGGAAACTCCAGTGCTGGGGAGGCTATAAATACTAACAGGTGAGTTACAATGAATAGGGTGGGCTAAGGGTGGGCTAATAGGTACTCCACCTGATGGATTCTCTTTAGAACCAGAGTTATAGGAATGAGTTAGTCCTCTCAGCCTTTCTCTGCATTCCACACCCTGGGCCCCACCACAATGCAGGTGAAAAGAAGCAAAGACCATAGCACTCAGGGGCTCAGTTTGTGAAGTGGGGAGGAGAGAAAAGTGGAGGAGAAGAGAAGGGAGAGGTAAGGAGGTAGTGTCAACTCTTAGGTTAGCACAGTGAGCACAATATTCAGAAAAGTTAGTCCCTCTCTATCAAGAAGAGAGATTCAGAATCCCATTCAAAGCTCTGATAACTCCCCAACATAGTTTGGAGGTGAAAGAATACTGACTTGGTTGAGAGTAGTTTCTGGAGTAGCATGGACTCCAGGAGTTCATAGTCTTTTTGTAGCCAGAAGGAAGCTCAGAATAAGCATGCCACAGAAGGGGCAGAATGACAGTGACCAGTGTTCATTCATTGCCTGGTTTTTGAGCCTCACTGACTCACTGCCCTGGACATGGCAGTCAATTTTCCTGTCATTGTCTACTTCCCTGCTAGTTTTACCCTGGAATTGCCAGCCCTTTCTCTCTTTCCAATTGCTTGAACTTTTAGTAGGTTTCAGTTTCTTTTAATCAAAAGCAGCTTGGCCAGAAAGAATACCACCATGTGCCTTGCCCTGTTGACTCATAAAATAGGCCAAAAACAAGAGCAGTGTTTCTTCCCAGTCTTCCTACATCCACATGCCTGCTTCTATGCCAAGTGTATAACAGACGCTAGAGTAAAGAGGCATCAGACCCTCATGGAATTTCGGACTTTGGCCTCCATGGACTAAGAGACATCTCCTCACCCCCTTGGTTTTGATGTTCTTCATTCCCTCTGATGAAACAGCCACTAGCCTTGTAGAACACCATATAGAGAGATGATAAGGGCTTTCCAGGTGATAACTAATGGTTTGTTTTTTAGAGTTTCTTCATGTCTGAGTGGCTGCCCCTATTCTCCACATTCCTTCCCAGGGCATGTCGCTAGAAAGGGTTTGCTGGAAAGGAGCCTAGGCTGCCCATATTCAAGTATTAGGCCTTACCTTCTCAAGAGAAAACTGAAAGTGGAGGGGTTAAAATATCCTATCTGCAAAGTTTCTGGAGCAGGGCCAGAGCCAGGGAGGAGGCAGAGCTCTTAGGAATGCCAGGTCATGCCTGCCAGGGCAGCTTATGGATACAGCTCACAGGGAAGCCAGACCAGGCCAGCAATGCCAAGGCAGGAGGAGACAGCCAAGCAGGGAACTGGGATATCACATGGTGGGCCAGAGGCCAGAGGGCAGCTCAACCAAGATGCCAAAGCCAGAGAAGGAGCTTAAACAAATGGGAGTCTGGCAGGACCAAATGGAAGTAGGGCAGGGAAGGGGAAGATGTCTGGGGAATTGAATGGGGTTTTTAAAGATGAAACTGGCAAACTGCCACAGCTATTCTCTGCATATTTAGCACACTCCCTTAATATCCCAAAGCAAAACCTTGAAGTGTCAGTTTCTCAATGGACTTGTAGCACACAGGCCAGGGCATGTGGGGGACGGAGAAGAAGCCTTAAGCCGAAGTGAGAGAGAGTCTCAAGAGTCAGGGGCAAAGCTAGGGTAAAAGAGGCAACACAAAGAGAGGGTGTCAATGACAGACAAAGAGCAAGCAAAGACATGAAAAATACAGCTCCATTTCATAAATGTCAAGGTCAAAGGGACAACTAACATAGGAGAACAGCATAAGGGAATGGCCTCAGTGGCCTCTGGCAGAGAGCAGGGATGGGGTGGGTTGGAGGACTGTGAGATGTAAAGCTAAACCTTCTAGGGAACGCTATCTAATAGGGAGTGGAGAAGAGCAAGAGATGATCCCACCCCAGGAAATGGGCAGGCAAAGGTGGTGCAGGAAAGCAGATACCAGCTTGATGATAGAGTATAGAGTGGGACTCCCCTGAGTGAACTCAAGAGCCCAAGAAAAGCAAGTGGAAGGGAGCCTTAGATGGACATTCATGTACCTTAGGAAGAACCACTGCCCAAAGGCAATGAAGAACCTGGGTCTTAGGTTTTAACCTGTGAACCAAAGACCATTCCCAGACTTCCACTGACTAGTAGGGCAAGGATTATTGATGTTCTTCCCAACTGGACTCTTCTTGATCTTGGGATGGAAGGTGCAGGCTTTGGATGGCTGGGTACCAACTATGAACAGTGAAGATGAGATGAGGATCAACACAGAATCTAACACAGGACTCAGAGAGGAGCCAGTAAGAACTCCTGAGGTTCAATGAGAATTATGATAAATTATGGAAGAAAGAAACCAAGGGCCGCTGTAGTGAGATGACCATTCTAATATGCTACTGTCAAGATTGAGAATGGTTATGTTCTTTCTAGAGACCAGTTTGGCATTATGTAGGAAGAGCTATAAAAATATACCCAGTCTTTGACCAAAAACCTCCACTTCCAGGGATCTAAACAGGGGAAATAGGATTGAAGTGAACTCGGCTTTATGTGCAAGGAAGCTCATCATTATGTTATTTACATCCAAGGAAAATCTGGAACAATACAAACACTCAATGGTAGAGAAATGAACTGGCCAAAGTTAGGAACTTCCGGAAAATGAACTATTATGAGGCCACACTAAATCATGCTTTTGAAGAATACTAAATGGCATGGGAAAATATTTATATTGTAAAATGCCAAGTGGAAAATGATAAAACAAACAGTGGTATTATATATATGGAATAATTTCAATTTTGTGAAAAAATTTAAATATATCCACACAGGAAAAAACATGGACTGAAAGGAGGAATAACAAGGCATTAATAATCACTATCTTGGGTAGTGCTATTATAGATATTTTAGAATTCTCACCAATTTTCCAAAATGTGTCTGTGTTATTATAAACAGAAAATATAAACATATGTGTAAAACCCATGGGGAAATAGGGAAGGGGATGGAATTTATTACATTGAGGGACTCTGCTTCATGTGATATTAAAATTATGCAAAATTATGCACACATAGTCTTCATGAACTTCTAACTTCTTTAAAGCACTGTTGTTTCTGATTGCAGGAAAAAAAAAGGAAGACACACAAGATCTCAAATCTTTTACTTCCAAACTACAAAATCCTCTTTAATTCTGTTTTCTTTAATTCCATTGAGATGTACCTATACTTGACCTGTAAGCATAACACAGTAAAGCCAAATGAGACCCAAACCTGTTGTAATAAACACAAATAAGCTTTTATCACTTCATCATGTTCCATCATGGAGGTGAAATGATGTTAATGGGATCAGTGTTATCATAACCCATTTGCCTTGATTTACAAAGCATGCCAAAGCTTCTGGCGCCTGTCAGCTGGGCAAGTTGCAGCAGCAGAGCTGGAGATAAAAAGGACTAGCAGAGCAGTAGTATGGAACGGTCCACGTATCAATGGTGAGGAGGGGCAAGGATACTCAGGATCACTGGATGGTATCCAAGAAATTCAATCTGATGGAATTCGGTAGTAGTAGATGGTGGTTTCATGGCCTGATTTTCTAAGTTTAAAGAACAGAAACACATTTACCTTAGTTATGGGAGTGTGGTGTTGTAGGGATACAGGAGAATGTAAGGAAGTCAGGAAACACTCAATGGCTGCACAGCTGTGCCTCACAGAGACCAGAACATTATTTACAAACTAGAAGCTGCTTTAGAACACAATGCAGTTTGGCTTATCCTGTAGGGGCACCGGCATCAGCTGCCCTGACTCTAATGCTCTGCCTCTTTTATGATGACTCAGCTGCTCTTGCTCTCTGTTTCTGCTGTTCCTGCCTCTTCCAGCCGACTTCCTTTATTTTTCTTCTTTCTGTCTCATGGCCTCTGCTACCACATGGTTTCTTCCTCTGTGTGCTTTTCTTTGTGAGTCTTTCCAACCTCTGTATCTACTACCAACAGCAAGGGCCCCCCAAAAGCCTTCTACTTAAACTCTGAGACAGAAGTTTCTATTGGTGCTATTGACTAGTGTTCCTCATTAAGTAGAGCTCCCTTGCCAGATTACGTCACAGAACACAGAACACCGCAAATAGACTGTCCTTGGAAAGTAAGTGTACCCAACTTTGGTTGAATTAGCTGAGGTCAGGATGTAGAAGCCTGTGGCCAGCTTACCTCAGAAGAGGCTATGGGCATTCTAGGAATTGAAAATGTAAGAGATATCTCCTGAATTCAGAGAGTCCATCCAATTTGAGGCAGAGCCCTAGCCAAAGGTTAGAGTAAGGCAAGGCTCTGCCCTTAGAGAAATGGAAGCTGGTGAGATTGTCAGAATTACATAGTCCCAGAAGGGAAACTTAGTCAGAAGCCAGTCAGATACATAGGGCAAACATGGCAGAGAATGGGAAAAGGCTACCACATAATGCACACTTGAATGCCCATGGCTCACTCCAGGCATAACAGATTTCTGGCTTGGAATGTCATGACAAATGGCCGTAGATTCCTATGAACTTCTAACACAAGCAAATTTTGGTCAGGATTAGTTCAGAACTGAGCCATGTTGAATCAACACACTGGATGCCTCTGCTCCTCTATAGAAAATCGCATAGATACTTTTGCATCATATAGAGAAGAAACTTTTCCTCTCTAAAGAGTTTATTCTTTAGCTAACAGTGGGTCAGGAAATACTTGCTGAACTTTTGATTTGGGAACTTTGAATTTAAACATCCCAAACAGATCGCTATTCCATCTTGAAAGAGCATTTCCGTATTTAATTTTTTTTTCTTAACATGTGTATTGGTTTCTTGTGACTGCTTTAACAAATTACTACAAATTCGGTTTTCTTAAAACATCAGAAATTGAATCTATCACAGTTCTAGAGGCTAGAAGTCCAAAATCAAGGTGTAGGCAGGACCATGCTCCCTCTGAAATCCCTAAAGAAGGATCCTTCCTTGTCTCTTCCTAGCTTCTGATGGTTGCTGACAATTCTTGGTGTTCTTGGCTTATAGCTGCATCATTCCAATTTCTATCTCTGTCTTTATATGGCCATTTTCCCTTTGTCTCTCTGTTTTCTCTTCTTATAAGGACACCAGCCATCCCATTAAGGCCGCACTTGATCCAGTATGACCTTACTTGAACTAATTACATCTGCAAAGACTCTGTTTCCAAATGAGGTTACATCTTCTGAAGTTCCGCGTAGACATGAATTTTGGGGAGACATTATTCAACCCACTACAACATATTGAAATTTTCCAAATCTTTGGTCAAATTATTAATAATAATGGAAAAATATCTGTGCTTTTCCTAGTCTCTTTGGATGAGGTATATTCATTACTTATATGTCTAAAAATGGATACAGGTCACAAAGATGACTGGGATTGTGAAACCTCAAATCTTTGACCAGCTGCCTGTCACCAACAAGAGTCCCAAGGGATCTAGGCAGGAGGGACAGACACCTAGTCCATGAAGACTGATTATGACTAACTAGGATTTGGGCTCTAAACCCCCATGCCCTCCCCCCCCCCACACACATTTCTAGAGATTTGGGCTGAACCACTGGGCCTCTGATCTAAATACTAAAAACAAGAAAATATCTTCTTCCAGACCCAGAGTCAAGACTTTATGATTTTTCCATAGTGACAAGAGTTCAAAAAGGATCCATTCAAATGAAAACTGCCTCAAGGGAAAGAAAAAGTTGAGTTGATCTCTCTATAGTGGGGAGACAACAGACACAGAGGATAAAGGTGTGGGCTTTGGAGTCAAGTCTGACATGAGTTCAGATCCTAGTTTTGTCATTTACTAGTGAGGTGACCTTGTTCAAACTAATTAGTCTCTTTAAGTCTCAGTTTCCTCATTGGAACGATGAAGATAGTAACATCTTCCTCATAGACTATTGTAAAGAATAAATGAGATAATCTATGTAATTCCCTTAGCACATGGAAAGTGCTAGCTATAATCATTACTAAGACCTAGAACAAGAGGCCTAAACTGCCCATATCAGGCTTATTGTCTCCTGGACCCCACCCTGATTACCACTGAACTTCCTGTAGCAGAAGGCTCTCCCTAGCACACTTTCTTTTCAGCCATGTGAGAGCCAAGTTCTCTGAAAAGGCAAAGCAAAGAGCACTTTAGTATCAGCTATAGTTTTTAATTTTAGAGCTTGCAAACTGGTAGCTACCCAGCCAGATTCTACCCCTCATGAGCTGTATTTGGCCTGGACAATTTTTAAAATTTGAAATTTCTTGTTTTAAAATTTCTAATTTCTTTTTAGAAATCCAGAGACGTTCTATAAAAATTCACATTTCTGCTTTAAAAAACTGAAAGACCAGGCAATACTAAGCCTGAATTCTCCTATGACTGAAGTGCCCATTTACTGTATTGTACAAATTGGCACACTTGTGAGAGTGAGAAGAAGTTCTATTAATAATTACACCTGAACAATCAGTGTTAACTGAGACTGCTCTCGGAAAATTGGGATGTGTGGTCAGTCACCTTACCTATGACCCCAGTGATCTGGAGCTAAGAAGGAATGGATGCATCCTGCAGGGGTCTTGTCTCTTTGTTTGTCTCGTGTTTTGAGTTTTCACCCTCTATTTTAACACTTTCTTATATCACACCTAATATTTGGTTCTCCATGAGCAGAATCCAACATGTCCAATCAGAACTTCTATCATTTTCTTCCTTCTTTAAGAAGGAAAAGGTGTGGAGTGAGTTATCAAATCAATGGATAGGCTGGACTTCATTCACGTGCTATCAGGGGTTCTGATAGGATCTCCGATCGGATAGCACCACCTATGCAATGTCACAACACTCAGTCATCACCCAATGTCTAATTAACTAGTCCTTCTCTGCTCCTATAGGGCATATATCATTGGGATAATGCTACATGAGTCATAATAATCATTCAGAGACATTGCAAGATTCTTGAAGTGCCTTCTGAATCATGGAAGGATTGGTTTGAGAGGAACATAAACCAATTCTTTGAAAAGTCTTAATTTTCAAGGAGTTTCCATCTAATGAATGGATTACATTCCAAAGTCTGCTTGTAAATCTAGCATAAAGAATCTAAAAGATGTATTCCTGTAGAAACAATGTTGCTTCCCCACATACATACACATACATATTCAAAGTAAAATAAAAAATAAACCATAAAATTTGTAAAAATTAGTATTGTTAAATCTGTTTCTGGGTATTGTTTAAGTTGGAACTCTGTAATTATGTAAAAGAAAGTATCTTCCAAGCACTCACTCTTTAGAAGTTCTGACCCAAGGGCAGAGTAGGAGAAGTAACCTATGAAGGGGTTCTGGGGGCATTCTTCCTGTCTGCCCATTTGTATGTGCGAAATGTTTATTCATGCAATATTTGTGGGGTAGGTATACTCTTTACAATAAATATCAAAACTCTTTATTACCGAGAATGTTTGATGGATACAGAAAATGTCATTCCTTAATTAAAGTGTATTACTTGAAACTTACAGAGTGGAAAAGAACTATCTAGAGCTGGTGGGTGTATTGGAAAGACTCCTGCCTGAGGAGACAGGTGACCCTGGTTAGAGCTCAATTTCAGCTATTAACTTGTTGTATAACTTTTAGTAAATAGTTCACACTCCTTGTGATACAGTTCTCTTATTATCTCAATAAGGATGATAACAATAATTCATATTTCACAGACCTATTTTGAAGATAAAT
This sequence comes from Avahi laniger, assembly GCA_963575035.1. Taxonomy (NCBI): domain Eukaryota; kingdom Metazoa; phylum Chordata; class Mammalia; order Primates; family Indriidae; genus Avahi; species Avahi laniger. The sequence continues at coordinate 43,984 of CAUYSK010028713.1, read as the reverse complement.
TAAGATAATGTATGTGGCAGAGTATGTAGTACCGAGAAGTACTACAGAATCAAAACAAATAGAAAAGTAAATTAATGCTTATTGAGCACATATTATGAACCAAGCACTGTGACAGAATTATTATTATTAACTAGCCACCAATACCAATTGCAGTGGCAGCAATAGTATCTTTACAACTGCCACACCAAGTCTTCCTGTGTTGGATACAAATGAAGAGACCAGGGCATCCTTTCAGCTCTGAGCAGAAACTATTCAACCTCCTCCCACTGAAAATACTTTGCTTACAGAACACCAAGCTTGTAAACATCCTGCCTTCTTATTTTAATGATAATATTACAATGGATATGATGTCGCATCCTGGGCCACACCCTAGAGTAGGAGTGATATTGACTCATCCTGACTTGTGAATATTGGGAAGAAGAAATGCCCCACTTAAAGGATTTGATAATGCCAACTTTCAGCCACAGTTGGACTTAATATTTTTACAGGATAGGGAAGGGGGTGGTCTTAGATCCAACTAGAACCTGTCAATGCTGTTATTTAATTCCTAGAATTTAAATGGTATTCCCTTGTGTGTTAATTTGCTAGGGCTGCCATAACACAGTACCTCAGTGTGGGTCGCCTTAAACAACAGAAATTTATTTTCTCACAATTCTGGAGGCTAGAAGTCCAAGATCAAGGTGTCAGCATGGCTGGTTTCTAGGGAGGCCTCTCTCAGCTTGTAGATAGATGGCCATCTTCTCCCTGTGTCTCCACATGGTTTTCCCTCTGTGTGCGTCTGTGTCCTAATCTCTTTCTATAACGACATCACCATTGGATTAGGGGCACTAATGAACTCATTTTAACTTAAGTACCATTTTAAAGGCCCTATTTCCAAATGCAATCACATCCTGAGGTAAGGGGGGTTAGGACTTCAACATATGAATTTGGGGGAAGACACAATTAAGCCCATAACAGATAAATCAGTGATCTACTTTGTTCTTAAGAAATTTTCCCTATGCCGTGATCTCTATCTCCTTTATTTTTTCCTCCTCCCCACAGTCCTGCCCTGCCCCCACTACCAAAAGCACCTAGCCCCTTCCGTTTCCACAGCACTCCAAGTACTGATGGCCAATACAACATTGCTATTGGCATCGGCAGCTCCATTTGACTTGATGGCGTTCAAGAAAAGCTTACGTGAGTTAAAATGCCAGTTCTCTGTGACACATCTTCAAAGGGTCCTTCTAGGATTCATTGTCCCTTGACCCACATCCTATGCCTCTATTTTCTGAGTCTCTAAGCAACTCTGAGGTCTATATAAGACCTCTGTCTACCGGTCTACTCATTTCCTTAGAATCTGGTTTCTTGGTAGGCTCGTTTTATCTTTTAGTCATTTTTCCTGAATGGAGCTCTTTTTTCCCCTCTTGATTCTTAGTCATTACCCAGAAGGAAACTACTAGAAGTGGCAATGTCAAGCAGTATTGTCTTCATCTACTCACTGAAGAGATCTAAGGCATTTTTCACTTTGTAGCCCAATTCAGGCTAACTCCTAAGCAAGGCAGCTTGCTGTCTTGATGCCTTGTTGCTGTTCCCTCTGCTCTCCACCCTGAAAATACTAAGCTGATGGTTTCAGTGATGTTATGTAACAGGTATTTCATCAGTTTTTTGGCTAGCAGGATAGATGGTTATGTCTGTGACCTCATATAGTCTAGTACCATGTAGCTCCCATACAAAATTTAATTACATTGATGAACATCCTAAACCAAATATGTCATCAAGCAGGATAAGGTAAAGGATGTCAATCCATCAGTGACAATCAATCAATATTTTTGAAGGACTTTGAAGTAAAAGTATCTGTAGATAATTCTAGACACCAATATTATGGGATTATTAACTCATAGTACTTTTTTCTGTATATTCGTTCTTCTAATATAAGTGCTACATTGTCAGCTATTGAGATAATTTCACAATACAAGTCGTTTAGGTATCTAAACAGTTGGATAATAATAGTTCTTCTGATGCTATGAAATGTAATGTCCTTTTGAATGAACTTAAAAACAGGTTTGTAAACCAAATATTTTTCAACTTTTACAAGCAGTCACTTCCCAATTCTCTGGCAAGCATGCCACAGGCAATCACCCCTATATAAATATGTAGTTAGAAAGATAAACACTCATTAAAGTCACTAGTGGTAGTATTGTTTCTCCAAGCATTCAGTAATATTTGTTCAGTGGGTAGATAAAGAAAGAGATTAGTAATGTTTCCATTGGGCTCTATTCCTTCCTAAAGCTAGAGAAAAGCTGTGTGTGTGTGTGTGTGTGTGTGTGTGTGTGTGTGTGTGTGTGTTCCAGAATGCCTCTGGACAACTTTCTATTTCAAGAGCAAACCAAGCTCCTTATTGGTTCCATGCTAAGTCATGCCTTTTTTTAGGGCCATTATTTTCTTTAGTAACAATAAATCATACCTCCAAAATAATAAGAGTAAATTTTCAGAACAAATTTCATATTTAAATATGTTTGGGGGCGAGGCATGGTGGCTAATGCCTATAATCCTAGCACTCTGGTAGGCCAAGACGGGATGATCACTTGAGGTCAGGAGTTTGAGACCAGCCTCAGCAAGAGCGAGACCTTGTCTCTACTAAAAATAGAAAGAAATTAGCCAGACAACTAAAAATAGAAAAAATTAGCTAGGTGTGGTGCTGTAGTCCCAGCTACTCAGGAGGCTGAGGCAGGAGGATCACTTGAACCCAGGAGTTTGAGGTTGCTGTGAGCTAGGCTGATGTCATAGCACTCTAGCCAGGGCAACATAGCAAGACTCTGTCTCAAAAAAAAGAGAAAAAGAAAAACATGTTAGCATAGCTTAAATAATTACTCATTAAACTAAGAATGATTCAGGTAGGTGCTCTCATATAATTTTTTAGACTTACAGAGATTTTAAAACTTCAATCTATCAGTTAGTATAGAAAGAGCCTTGGTCTTCATTCCAGTCTAGTTAGGTCAACAACTGGCCATGATCCCTGGGAAGCTGGGCTGGGCTTTCCTTATAAAATAAAGAAGAATGGAGTAGATAAACTGTAACATTCCTCTGACTCTGAAAATTATGAAATTTTTTTGGGAAAAACAGATCTCATTTTATCATCTTACAGGGATTTTGTGTGGATCATAGAAGAGAATACACAGGTTAAGGGTAGTTGTATTTGCTTTCTTATCTAGTTAGCAGTTGGTGGAATAGATGAAAGAAAAACAATAGCAGAAAATGTTCACCTCTCCACTTTAAAGAAGGAAGGAAATAATTTAAGATTCTAGGGTTATTTATGGCTCTTTCAGATAAAGATTTGGTGAAGTAATTAAACTTGGCATGTGTTCATGTGTTGGTTACAAACAGCTAAAGTAAAATCATTGTCAAACAAAGCAATATGGTTCTCTTATCTGATTAAAACTTTCAAAATCTTAACAACCTAATCCTTCAAAAAATAAATCTAATGTATATGTATTGTTATTTTCTTTAAATCTTTCATTTATTGATTAAGTCCAAGTACTTTTCCAGGGGCTGGAGATATAATGGTGAACAAAGCAAGCAGAATTCATTTTTTCATGTAGCTTACATTTCCACACTAGTGAGGGGAAATAAAAAATATGCAAATAGACTAATAATTCCATATCAAGTCAGTAGAGGGAAAAGTGCTATGGCAAAAATTAAAGCAAAGTAAGGAAGACAGGGAGCATCAAAAAGGGGGAATGCTGTTTTTATGGAGTGGTGAGGGAACACACCATTGATATGGATCATTTGAGGAGAGACTAGAAGGCAACAAGGAACAAGTCACGTAGATAAATGGAAGCCCATTCCCTGGCAGAGCTAACAGAAGAGGCAAATGCGCTGAGGGTAGAGGGACCTTGGGGTATCTGAGAAAGAGCAAGAAGAAGAGAATGGCGGAGGTAGAATAAGAGGAGTGATTCCCTACTATCTTTTTTAAAGAAGAGTATGGTCAAACTTATCTTCACGCTAGTGCTAATTTTTATAAATCCAGCAGAAATTCTTTAGTGAACTTCTGTGCCTCAGTTTTTCATTTGTAAAATGGCTATGATAATAGTACCTCATAGGGTTGTTGTAAGGACTAAATAATTTACTAAATGTAAGGTATAATTAAAACAGTGTCTAGCACAGAGTGAATTATAGATGGCTAGTTATAATTTCTATCATCATCATCTCTTTATCTGCAGAAGTATCAATAATTGTATTTTTAAGGCCAATATTATTTTTTCACTGACCATTAATTATTAGAGGAGTTTCCTCATAAATGTTGTTAAGACATTAAGTAGGGCTTTTGGTATATGGTGGCTTAAGCACAGGGGTTTATGGCATCAAAAGTCTTACAGGAAAGTTTAAAATGCATAAAAAATTGGGGTTTGAAATGTAATACCTTAATCTGGACATAAAATGAGTATATTATATTGATATACTCAAATTTTTCTTTATTTTTGTCAGTATTACTCAGTTTCCTCTTCTAATGACAGCATAGAATTCGTGGCTGTTTGCAATGTCTTTCACATTTATTTCCAGCATGTGGTCTGAATTGATTCCTTGTTTTTCAATTACAACCATCATGGAATCAAGATTAATAACCTGCTTGGTGAGTTTTGTCCACCTTGGAATCTGGAGCCTTTGTACTCATTGTGGCCTGTCAGGCTCTCGGTTGTTCTAAAAGCCAGAGCAGTGAGGTCAAGGACAGCAGCAGTCCAGGGAGTCCACCTACCTTTGGACCACCCCTGTCTGCTTCCATTATTTCTTTTCCTCTCACAGGAATTAATCATAGTTGAGGAGGATCTGAGAGTGGATTTAAAGGTCCCTGTGCTTAGAACAATGCCTGGCACATTGGAGATACTCAATAAATATTTGTGGAATGAATAAAAATAGGATATGCCTGGTGGACAATATTGGATCGTCCTAGACAGACTGCCATTGGAGTGCAGCTTAGGTGAAGAGCACCTGTCCACGGTGCTCTCCTGTGGGGCTAAGTTCCCACCTCCATCGCCCACAAGGAACACACACCTTCTGATTAGCCCCTTCACCTCTGGCATGGGATATCTGCCACGAGCTTTGTTTTAGGCATATGGTTTTTGTGGCCATTGCATTTGCTTTCACTAGATACAACCAAGAGGAGCACAGCTTATGATAAAAAAAAGAACTAGAAGAATTTTTATTCTTGGACCCACTGATCATTCCCTCAGTTTTCCTCCAGAAAATACTCAGTGAGGGCCCATTGTGTATCAGACACAGACCTAAGTAATGTAGTACTATAAGACTTTAAATCTAATTAGCATAAATAAACACTATCAAATAAACATGGCACCAAAACCACAAGTGCCACAAGAATAGTATCCTATGTACCATATAATTTTGAATAGGATGATTGATTTTCAGTGGGGAGAACAGAAAGGTTTCAGAGCAGAAGTAGTAGCCTCTGTCATGGAAGGAATGAAGAACATTTCAATAGGCAGAGTAGATATGTGTTAATATATACTGTAATTATAAAATAGAAATACTATATCATCATATATGTTTATTAATTCAGTTACGTCTCTGATTTCCTATCTGTTTGTCTGCTTTTCTTTGTCCTCCATAGCCATGATCATGAGCCACTGTAACTGAGAATCATTTATTGTTAAAAAAAAAAAAAAAAACAAAAAAAACGTTGGCTTACAAGGAGAATTCGGGTCATGTGCTGGCCATCATTCAAGGATTTGGTGGAAGTATTGTCCTTTATTTCTTAGTTTCATTGCCAAACACAGCCACCTGACCCAAACAGCAGATTTTTAATGTCCATTCTTTCTCAGGTAAAAATCATATTTATTTATTGTAAAAACGAACTACCATTTTCCTTTGAGAATGTTTTCAAATATCACATTCCTCCTGACTAATGAAGAAGAATGAAGAATACGGCAAATCTTTGAAAAAGATTTAAATGGAGAGTGAATTTGAGGGACTTTTCCAAATTCCATTCCCATAATTTTACCCATTTATCAGCTAATATTCATGGAGTGCCTGTTACGTGTCAGCACAGAAGACAGGAAGAATATTCTTGGTATATTCCTGGGTATTGCTAACATATACCTGACTACCCAATACAAACACTGTGCTTTCCCCCCCATACAAGATGTGTGATCCAACATCCAGATAAGTGCTGAAATTTTGGTTGTTCCTTTCTCCCACTGTATTGATGAGTCCCATTACTCAAGGAACATTTAATGATAAGAAGCAAATAGAATGGTTAGGGGGCACAGTCAACTATTAATAGCATTTACTGAGCATCTACCATGTGCCAGGTATTGTGCATAATAGCTGATGTTTTGAGTTTGCTGAAAATGACAATCAGTTGAAGACAGAAGTGAGTGGGACAGTTGTAAAGTTAAGCACAAAATGTATTTTTGTTCTGAAAGGAAGGAGGGTGGAGGAAGAACGCGGAAAAAACAAGTTGAAGACCAGAGTCCCGATTGGAAGGAATTCATAGTGTCCACAAGAAAAATGTCCAATTAAACAACAAGGACGGAGGACCTGCTCCCTGCTGGAGGGTGCAAAAGGTGACTTTTCTCTAAGTCGCTGCGCCTGCCCTGCTCCAAGCGCAAAGGCGGCGGACATGTCCCGCAACTCTGGGGACAGTGTCAGGCTGGGGCGCTGCTGACAACCCGCGCCAGAGCGAGCAGTCGCCCCCACCTGCTGCAGGGCGCCGGGCCCCGCCCCCGCGAGCGCGGGCCAATGGGCTGGGCTCTGTGGGCGGGCGGCACGAGGAGGGGGGCGGGGCGGCCGAGACCGGCGCGGTCGTGGTCGGCGCGGTCGTGGCGGTTGTTGCGGCGGCGGCTTGGCGGTGTGTCCGCGAGCCGTGGGGGATGGGGGCGACGAACTCCAACCCTCGGCGGCTGCGGCCGTGAGCGTTGGGTGGCCGTCCGCGTCCGGAACGCGGGATGGAGCGCCGCGGTGAGTGTAGGGCTGCGGCGCTGGCTCCCGCCCCAGCGGCTGCGGCCCCGGGTTGGGGTCGCCCGCGGCGGCGCCCGCAAGTTGCCGTCCAGGGTCTGGGCGGCTCACACCGCGGCCCTGAGCGGAGGCGGCTGCGGGCTGCGCCGGGGACTGGCGCCCGCGGGCCAGGTCCGGGGTCCTCGGGGCTCCTGGTCCTCGGAGAGGAGTGTCCGACCGGGGCGAGGGGCGCTCCTGGGAGGCCGGAGGGGACGAGCGGTGGGGACGCGAGCGGGCGCTGTGAGGACCCAGCGGACCCTGGGGAGCGCTCGGAGTTGGACGCTGCGGGGGCTGCCGGGGAGAGGCTCGTCGGGTAGACTTTCCTTCCCTTCCAGATCCCCCTAGCGTCCCTCAGCCCCTCGCCCTTTTTTAGTGATTGGCGCTGATCGCCTCACTGCGGAATTCAGGGGCTCCTTTACCCTCCCCCATTGGTTGCGTTCACTGGGTCTTCACGTCCAACTCACTGGGGATCTTTTTTGGAAGTTTGGTGAGGTTTTCTGAATTTTTCAGTCTGACAAATGCAAAGGCTGAGTAAAACAGCAGACATGCCGTGTTCCTTATTTACTTTCTCTTATCACTCTTCACCTCACCTAGGCCCTGGCTGTTTGTTACTTTGGGGGAGGGAGACCTAAAGGTGCAAAAACAGCCTCCTGCGCTTTCTCTCTATGTGCCCCCTCTGGTGCGTCTCTGTCACCCCGTCTCACTCCACTTCCACCTCCTCTCTATCCTCCTTTTGTTACTGTCCCGTAACTCCCCGTTTTCCTCGACCCCATCCACCTTTTTCCCAGCCGTAGTCATAAGGCAAATGTGTGTTTTGCAAAATACTAAGTGACAAGCTGGGCGATGGCAGCTACTGCCAGGAGAGCGTATCCCTGTGAGTTTGTTTCCCTAAGTGTCCTGGACCCCGTCTGTGCTTGAGTTCCGGGAGAGGGCCTTGCTTTGGCTGAAACAGAGTAGCCAAGGACTCTCCTTGTCTTTGAGCCTGTCTGACATGTTTATCTCACTTTTTCACCACTACCCCTCTTAAGAGACCTAGGGTGGAGTTCTGCATTGTGTTTTTTGGATCTTTAACATCCTGTGTTTTATAACGGTGGATCTTCTGGGGGAGGGGTGTTAGGACCACAGTGGAGCCAAAAGTAGCCAAGGAGCTTTTGTTCTTCGTTTACCTTTTTCTTTCCTCCTCTTTGAGAATTAGCCTCGCTTCCTCATTCAATTTAGAAGAAGTTCTTCCCCCTTTAAGAAAAAAAAAAATTCAAAATTAGATATGAAAGTTAATATTTAAAATGAGTATAAAAATCACAACAAATTATGGGGGTCTTGGAGATTTAGGTCTCTTTCTTCGCTTATTTCTTTAGACAATTTGCCAGAAATGCCTAAATAGAAATGCTTCTGTATTGTAGTAACTGTGCATGCAAGTCAGGAGCCCTAATGCTTAAGCTTCATTAGCTTTACAGTACATTCCTCATGATTCTCAGAAGAGTTTAACAGTGAACTTGAAAGTAAGGTAGGTCTGGGTAGAAAATGTTTCAGTCCCCAAATTGGCAGGAAATATAACTTTGGCTGAGATGAAGAAAGCACTATTCAGGGAATGTATGGTGGCTTGTCATTACATCTCCCCCCACTTCCCTAAAATAGAAAATCCACCTCCCAGCACTTTCAGTTTCCCCGCTGTAAAAGCCCACTAGGAACGTGGGCTTTTACAGCCACTGCTGTTGGTGCCAGGGGGTTAGTACTACACTGAACAAAGCTCATGTCCAGAAGACACCTTGGAAGAATTTTCATTCTTGTACCATTGGTGATTCATTCAGCATTCACTCAGAAAATTTAGCCTGATCCCACTCTGCCAGACAGAGTCCTATAGAACCTTTCCATTTATTTGGTGGCAATAGATAATATTGAATAAATAGGGCCCAAAGCATAATATCATGGGTTCCCTGAGAAAAGTATGTTGAATGTCCTATGAGAAAGTAGAGGGATGATTTATTTTTAGTGGAGAAAATGAAAATGCTTCTTGGAAGAAGCATTGTTTTATGTGAGCTCGAAGGTAAGAGAATGATTTTAATAAGCACAGAAGGTAGAAAGGCCCTTTTGGGCAGAACTGCTGGTTTTCCTAGGCTGCCCTTTCCCCAGATATCTACTTAACTAACTTTCCTCACCTATTTCAAGTGCTTACTCAAACCTCACCTTTTTTTATTATTATTATCGGTTGAGCATTTCACATCTGAAAATCCAAAATCTGAAATGCTCCAATGAGCATTTCCTTTGAGTATCATGTTGGCACTCAAAAAGTTTTAGATTTTGAAGCATTTCGGATTTTTGGATTTTCAGATTTGAAATGCTCAATCTGTTCGAAAGATGTTACTGATCCAGCTTTTGTGTTTCTGCTTTGAAGCTTTGCAGGCTATTTTGTTTGTTTTTAATTTCCCACTGATCTCCAGCATGATGATGAGCCACAACACTTAAAGGCACATTTATGTGTAAAGAAACAGGGAGTTTAAAAGGAAGGTTAGGAGCACATTGTCGTATGATAAGGATTTTTGTGTAGGGTTTGTACTTTATTCTTTGTCTTTATTATTACTCTAATAATTAAGCCACATTTCTTTTGGGTACATAAGAATTGCTGGAATGTATGTTAAATATATGTTTACCTGTAAAGGAAACTGCCAGGCTGTTTACCAAGTGATTATGTACCTTGTAGAGAAATGTTGTATAATAATTACATTTGCTCTATATCTTCACTAACATTTAATATTTCAGTCTTGCTAAAATTAAAATTTCTTGTGGCTATTTAGTGGTTATCTCACCATAGTTTAAATTTGCATTTCCCTGATACTAATGATGTTGAGCACTATTTCCTGTGCTTATTGCCCAATTGTGTATCTTTTGTGGCGTGTATGTTCACTAGTTTAATCATTATTTTATTGAGTTGCTTATTATTGATTTGTAAGAATTCTTGATATAATTTGGATATAAATCCTTTGTGAGATATTTTTTCCCATTTTGTGACTTGCATTTCATTTCTCAGCACTATCATTCAAAGAGCAGAAGTTTAACATTTTGAAGTCTGGTTCACCATTGTTTTCCTTTATGGTTTTTGCTTTTTGTGTGTGAGAAATCATTACCTAGATTTTCTCCCATATTTTCTCTTAGAAAAAGATCTTCAAACTTTTTCTTAAAGGACCAGATAGTAAATATTTTAGACTTCCAAGCCACACTGCCTCAACTACTCTGCTATTGTAGCTCACGATCAGTTATAGACAATATATAGGCTGGGCACCAGGCCTGTAATCCCAGCACTTTGGGAGACGGAGGTGGGAGGACCGCTTGTGGCTGGGAATTTGAGAACAGCCTGGGCAACATAGTGAGATCCCATCTCTACAAAAATTTTAAAAAATATTAGCTGGGCATGGTGGTGCATGTCCCAGCTACTTGGGAGGCTAAGGCAGGAGGATCACTTGAGCCCAGGAATTGGAGGTTGCAGTGAGCTATGCCACTGCACTCCAGCCTGGGCAACAAAGCAAGACTCTGCCTCAAAAAAAAAAAAAAATAACCCCGCAAACATGGCTGTGTTCCACAGAAGCCTTTTATTTATAAAAACAGGCAGCAGTCCCTTCTGAGTCCTGAATTCAAAGATTGATAGTTTTAGGTTATATGTTTAGGTCTGTGGTATATGTCAAGTTAATTTTAGGGTTCGCTGTGAAATAAAGAGGTTCATTTCCCTCTCCCATATGGATAAGTTATTTTAGCACCATTTATTGAAAAGACTACATTTTCCCCCATTGAATTACTTTGGCACCTCTGTCAAATTCAGCCGACGATATATACAGTCATACCTCGTGTATTCTGTGCTTTGTTTCATTGCACTTCGCAGATACTGCATATTTTACAAATTGGAGGTTTGTGACAGCCCTGTATTGAGCAAGTCTGTTGGCACCATTTTTCTAATAGTATGTCTCTATCACATTTTAGTAATTCTTACAGTATTTCAATCTTTTTTATTATTATGTCTGTTACGGTGATCTGTGATCAGTGCTCTTTGACATTACTATTGTAATTGTTTTGGGGCACCATGAAACACTCCCATATAAGACATCGAACTTAATTGATCAATGTGTGTCTTCTGATTGCTCCACCAACAAACCATTCCCCTCTCTCTCCCCCTCTCCTTCGTTCTCCCTATTACATGAAACACGACAATATTGAAATCGGGCCAATCAATAACCTTACAGTGGACTGTAAGTGTTCAAGTGAAAGAGTTGCACATCTCTCACTTTAAATCAAAAGCTAGAAGTGATTAAGCTTAGTGAGGAAGGCATGTTGAAAACCAAGATAGACAGAAAGGTAGGCCTCTTGTGCCACACAGCGAGCGATTTTGTGAATGCAAAGGAAAAGTTCTTGAAGGAATGAAAAGTGCTGCTCCAGTGAACACACAAATGATAAGAAAGTTAAAAAGCCTTATTGCTGATACAGAGAGTTTGAGTGGTCTGGATAGAAGATCAAACCAGCTACAACATTCTCTTAAGCCAAAACCTAATCCAGAGCAAGGCCCTACCAATTTTAAAAACACAGAGAGGTGAGGAAGCTACAGAAGGAAAAAGTGTGAGGCTAGCAGAGGTTGAATCATGAGGTTTAAGGACAAAATCTGAATCCATAACACAAAAGTGCAAGGTGAAGCAGGTTATCCAGAAGATCTAGCTAAGATAATTGATGAAGGTGGCTACAGTAAACCTCAGATTTTCAGTGCAGATGAAACAGCCTTCTATTGGAAGAAGATGCCATCTAGGACTTTCCTAGCTAGAGAGAAGTCAACGCCTTACTTTAAAGCTTCAAAGGACAGGCTGACTCTCTAGTTAGGGGCTAATGGTGCTGGTGACTTTAAGCTGAAGTCAATGCTCATTTACCATTCTGAAAATCCTAGGACCCTTAAGAATTATGCTAAATCTCTTCTGCCTGTGTTCTGTAAATGGAACAACAAAGCCTGGATGACAACATGTCCGTTTTACAGCACTGTTTACTGAATATTTTAAGCCCATCGTTGAGACCTACTGTTCAGAAAAAAAAATTTCCTTTCAAAATATTACTGCTTGTTGACAGTGTGTCTGATCACCCAAGAATTCTGATGGAGATATATAGGGAGATTAAAGTTTTTATGCCTGCTAACACAACATCCATTCTGCAGCCATGGATCAAGGAGTGATTTCGACTTTCAAGTCTTATTATTTAAGAAATACATTTCATAAGGCTGTAGCTGCCATAGATAGTGATTCCTCTGATGGATCTGGGCAAAGTAAATGGAAAACCCTCTGGAAAGGATTCATTACTCTTTATATCATTAAGAACATTTGTGATTCATAGAAGGTCAAGATATCAACATAAACAGCAGTTTGGAGGAAGTTGATTCCAGCCCTCTTGATGACTTAGAGTGGTTCAATACATCAGTGGAGGAAGTCACTGAAGATGGGGTAGAAATAGCAAGAGATTAGAATTAGCAGTGAATCCTTGAAGATGTGACTGAATTGCTGCAATCTCATGATAAAACTTGAACTGATGAGGACTTGCTTCTTATAAATGAGCAAAGAAAGCAGTTTCTTGAGATGGAATCTACTCCTGGTAAAGATGCTGTGAACGTTGTTGAAATGACAACAAAGGATTTAGAATATTGAGTACACTTAGTTGATAAAGCAGTGGCAGGGTTCGAGAGGATTGACTCCAATTTTGAAAGCTCTGCTGTGGGTTATATGCTATCAAACAGCATCACATGCTACAGAGAAACCTTTCTTGAAAAAAAAGAGTCAATGAATGTGGCAAACTTTGTTACTGTCTTTTTCAAAGAAATTGCCACAGCCACCCTGACATTCAGCAACCACCACTGTGATCAGTCAGCTGCCCTCAAATGGAGGCAAAACCCTCCACCAGCAAAAATATTATGATTCACTGAAGGCTCAGATGATCGTTAGCATTTTTAGCAATAAAAATACTTAAGTATGTACATTTTTTTCAGACATAATACAGTTGTACTCTTAATAATCTATAGTATAGTGTAAACCTACTTTTTATATGCACTGAGAAACCATAAAATCTGTGTAACTTGCTTTATTGTGATATTCACTTTATTGTGGTAGTCTGGACCCGAACAAGCATTATCTTTGAGGTATGCCTGTATTTAGGCTTACTGCTGCACTTTATTCTATTCTATTGATCTGTATGCCTCTCCTTATACCGTCATCACACTGTCTTGACTCCTGTAGTTCTGTAGTAAATCCTGAAGTCAAGCAGTATAAATCCTTCAACCTTGTTCTTTTTAAAAATTGTTTTGGGACCTGGCTTGGTGGCTCACACCTGTAATCCTAGCACTCTGGGAGGCCAAGGTGGGTGGATCATTTGAGCTCAGGAGTTCGAGACCAACCTGAGCAAGAGCGAGACCCCATCTCTACTTAAAAAATAGAAAGAAATTAGCTAGACAACTAAAAAATATATATATATATAAAATTAGCAGGGCATGGTGGCAGATGCCTATAGTCCCAGCTACTCAGAAGGCTGAGGCAGAAGGATGGCTTGAGCCCAAGTATTTGAGGTTGCTGTGAGATAGGCTGGTGCCATGGCACTCTAGCCTGGGCAACAGAGTGAGACTCTGTCTAAAAAAAAAAAAAAAAATTATTTTGGCTATTTCGTATATTTAACATTTTAATATAAATTGCAAAAAATCCTGGAGGGATTTTGTTTGGGATTGCTTGAGATCAATTTGAAAAATAGTAACGTCTTAAAGAATATTGAGTCTTCCTGTCCCTTAATGTGGTACACCTGATTTATTTAAATCTTTACATTTTTGCAGTAATGTTTTATAGCTTCCCATTTAGAATCTTCCACCAATTTTGTTAAATTTATTCCTAAAAATGTCTTGTTTTTGATGCTATTTTAAATGACACTTTTTAAAAATTTTGTTGTTCAATTGTTTGTTGCTAGTATATACAAATAAAATTGATTATAGTATATTGACTTTGTATTCTGTGTCCTTGCTATATTCATTTATTAGATGTGGTAGCTCATTTATAGGTTTCTTAGGATTTTTTTTGTATATGAACATGTTGTCTCTGAATAAAGAGTTTTGCTTCTTTTCCAATCTGAATGCATTTTCTTTCTTTCTCTTAGTGTACTCTGTAAGACCTTCAGTAACAATATTGATACTAATCTTAAGGGGAAAACATTGTCTTTCACCAATAACTGTAATGTTAGCTGTAGGTTTTTTATAGATGCCTTTTATCAGGTTGAAGAAATTCTATTCCTATTTCGCTGTTTTAATCAAGAATGGGCAGGGAATTTTGTCAGATACTTTTTCTGCATCTTTTGAGATGATCACATGGTTTTTCTTTAGTGAATGTTAAACTAAGCTTGCATTCCTGGGATAAACACTTCTTGGGCATGACATATCATTCTTTTTATATATAATTGGATTTGACTTACTGATACTGTCTTAAGGATTTGTTCTGTAGTTTTTTTGTAATGTCTTTGTCTGTTTTTGGTATCAGGGTAATGCTGGCCTCATAGAATGAGTTGGGAAGTGTTCTGTCTCCTCTGTTTTCCAAGAGTTTGTGTAGGATTATTTTATCTGGTTTGATGGCTTTTATCAGTGAAGCCCATCTAGGTTTACAGTTTTCTTTGGAGGAAGTTTTTAGTTATTAATTAAATCCTTTCATACATATAATGATTTTCTGTTTCTTATGTCAGATTTAGTCATTTGTGTCTTTCAAGGGATTTTTCCATATCTGTAGGGTCTGTACTGATGTCCCTTCTTTCATTCATGATGTTAGTAATTTGTGTTTTCTCACTTTATTTCTTGATCAGTATAGCTAGATATTTATCAATGTACTTGATCTTTTCAAAGAATCAGCTTTTAGTGACATTGCATTTTCTCTCTTATCTGTTTTCTATATCATTGATTTCTGTTCTTATTTCGTTCCTTTTTTCTTTGGACTTACATTGCTCTTTGTTTTCTAACTTCTTAAAATGGAAGCTTAGAGCATTAATTTTAAACCCTTCCTTTTTTTTGAATAAAGCATCTAAAACTGTATATTTCTCTAATCACAACTTTTACTGTATAATCTTTACATTTTGAAATGTGTTTTTATTTTCATTTAGTTCAAAATATTTTAAAATTTCTCTTGCGGAAATTTGACCCATGGATTATTTTAAACATATGCTTTGTAATTTACCAGTACTTGGGAATTTCCCAGATACCTTTCTGTTACTGATTTCGAATTTAATTTTGGGGGGTTCAGAGAACATACACTGCATGATTTCAGTCCTCTTAAGTTTATTGGAACTTGTTTTATGGTCCCACGTGTGGGGTCTATCTTAGTGAATATTCCATGTACATTTGAAAATAACGTATATTCTGTCATTGTTGGGTGGAATTTTCTATAAATGTCTATCAAGTTAAGTTGATTGATAGTGGTGTTCAAGTCTTCTATATCCTTAATGATTTTCTGTGATTCTAGCAATCACTGAGAGAAGATTGTTGAAATCTTAACTGTCATTGGGGATTTGTCTTATTTTTCCATACGTTTCTGTCAGATTTTGCCTCATATATTCTGAACCTCTATTTTAAGGTGCATATGCTTTTAGGATTGTTTTTTCTTTATGATGAAATGACTCATTTTTTTTTTTTTTTATTTCAGCATAATATGAGGGTACAGATGTTTAGGTTGAAATGACTCATTTATCATCATGAAATATTGTTCTTTATCCTTGGTAATTCCTTGCCTCATGGCTACATAATAGAGTCACTTCAGCTTTCTTATGATTAGTAGTTGCATGGTGTATCTTTTTCTGTTGTTTTGCTTTCAATATATCTGTGTTTTTGTATTTAAAGTCTGGCTTTTTGTTTGTTTGCTTTGGGACAAGAGTCTCACTCTGTCTACAGGGCTAGTGTGCAGTGGCCTCATCATAACTCAAAGTCCTGGGCTCAACCAATCCTCCTGCCTCAGCTTCCCAAGTAGCTGAGATGATAGGTGTGTACCAGCACACCTGGCTAATTTTTCTATTTTTTGTAGAGACAGGGTCTTACTCTTGCTCAGGCTGGTCTCAAACTCTTGGCCTCAAGCAAGTCTCCTACCTTGGCCTCCCAAAGTGCTAGGATTACAGGTGTGAATCACCACGCCTGGCCAAGTCTTTTTTTATAGGCAATATATAGTTGGATCTTACTTTTTTACTCAATCTTAGAATCTTTGCCTTTTTATTGGGGTGATTAGAGTATTTAGATTTAATGTAATTATTAGTATGATTGGGTTTAAAGTCTGTCACCTTGCTGTTTGTTTTCTGTTCATCCCCTCTGTTATTTGTTTCTTTTTCTTCTTGCCTTCTTTTGGATTAAGTTTTTGAAATTCTATTTATGCCCACTATGGGCTTATTAACTGTATCTCTGGAGATTTTGATACACATTTTTAACTTATAGTATAACTTCAAATAATACTATGCTACTCCACCTATAATTTAAGAACGGCACTATGTACTTTGATTTCCTTCCTCTTTCATTCTATTGTCATATATTTTATTTCTGTATATGTTGTAAATGCCCCAACACATTGTCATTACTTTTGTTTTAAACATCGTCTTTTAAAAAAAAAAATTACAAAATGGCCAGGTGTGATGGCTCATTCCTGTAATCCCAGCACTTGTGGAGGCCTAAGTGGGAGGATTGCTTGAAGCCAGGAGTTAAAGACCAGCCTGGGCAACATAGTGAGACCCCATCTCTACAAAAAGAAATAAAAATTAGCCACGTATGTTGGCATATGCCTGTAGTCCCAGCCACTTGGGAGGCTGAGGTGGGAGGCTGGAGTAAGCTATAATTGTGTCACTGCACTGCAGCCTGGGCAACAGAGTGAGACCCTATCTCATTAAAGATAATTACAAAATGTGCTTGTTTTGAAGTTTCATTGGGGTAGGTCTAGAATACATTTTTTTATTAGGGTTAGTTTAGATATATTACAAGGCATGCCCTTCTAGAATCTCCCCCAGGGTGTTTAGCAGGTCTCTATCTGGCTGATGAGAACTCAGAGTTCTCTTAGCACTGTGGGAAACCTGGGAATTGTTCAGCTACAGCTCCCTGGAAATTCTTTGCCCAACCTTGTGGAGTTTTGCTCTATACATGTGCCTCTTAGTATTCAGCAAGAGAATTAAGGAATTCCCTATGCAAATTTCTGGAGCTCTTTCTTTTTCTACAGACTTACTCTCTAGTACTCTGTCCTATGGATTCTAGCTACGCCATTCTCCTGGAACTATGATCCCTATCTCCTGAACTTAGCAAGAATGCCACACTCTGCTTGGCTTCCTGCTTCCTGTGCCATGGTCTAGTATGTGCCTTTAGGCAGGAAGTTGGGACAACTGCAGGGCTTACCTTGTTTGTGATCCTGTCTCTCAGAGTCCTGTACTGTGTGTAGTCCAATGTCTGAAAACAATATATATCTTGTCCAGTTTTATAGTTGTTTACTACAATGGAAGGGTAAGTCTGGTCCTGTTTGTTCCTGCACTTGATATATCTTTTAAGGATTTTTTAATCCAGAGACTTTTCTTTTCGTCTTTTTTCTTGCAATTTATTTGTGGAAGAAATCATGTTGTTTACCCTCTAAAGTGGCGCACAGTCAGATTTTGCTGTGTGTGTCCTGTGGTATAATTTAACATGTTCCTCTAACTTAGAGCTTATAAAGTGGTAGTTGGATCTAGAACAGGGTGTCTAAAGCTTGGCACTGTTGACCTTTTGAGCTGGATAATTCTTTGTTAAGAATTAGAGCTTTCCTGGCCGGGTGCGGTGGCTCACACCTGTAATCCTAGCACTCTGGAAGGCCGAGGCAGGCGGATCCTTTGAGCTCAGGAGTTCGAGACCAGCCTGAGCAAGAGCGAGACACCATCTCTACTAAAAAAAATAGAAAGAAATTATCTGGACAACTAAAAATATATAGAAAAGATTAGCCAGGCAGGCGGATTCTTTGAGCTCAGGAGTTCGAGACCAGCCTGAGCAAGAGCGAGACCCCATCTCTACTAAAAAAAATAGAAAGAAATTATCTGGACAACTAAAAATATATAGAAAAGACTAGCCAGGCATGGTGGCACATGCCTGTAGTCCCAGCCACTCAGGGGGCTGAGGCAGATGGATCCCTTGAGCCCAGGAGTTTGAGGTTGCTGTGAGTTAGGCTGACGCCACGGCACTCTAGCCAGGGCAATAGAGTGAGACTGTCTCAAAAAAAAAAAAAAAAAAAAAAAAAATCACAGTTTTCCTGTGAAAGTAGGATGTTTATCAGTATCCTTGGCCTCTACCCACTAGATGTCAGTAGAATCCCCCACCTCAATTATGACAACCAAAAATGTCTCCAAACATTTTCTCATATTCTCATAAACTCATATTCTGCTATGAAAACTAGGCTGCCTACACTACAGAATCAACTTAAAGAATATTGAGACACATATCTAGCAAAATTAACGATACTGATGATGTCACCATTGTAGATAGAAAGATCGTTAATCTGTTCAGTCTGGTATCACAGATATTTTGAAGAGAACACATGAAAATTTTAGGAATATATAAATTGAGGCTGCACAGAATGACTGACTCAAGTGCAGTATCATAGAGGGTGTGAATTTCCGTTTGAGAAGGAAAAAATATTAGAGGCAATAATATAAAATGGTTAAAAGGCAAGTAATTTTTAAAACATTATATGTTGCTTTCATTTTTCTGCAACTTGGACAACTTAAGATATTGGACTTCTTTCTATAACAGATACATTGATGGTTTTACACACTTCATAATTTTATTATAAACCAAGAATTTTAGACTTGCAGAAAGCTATTATTGCAGTAATGTACTTTTCATACTTAAAATTTGTGTGATATAAAATTACTTTAAACAAAATCCAAATAGGGGGATTAATAAAATAACCTTTGTAAGTTAAAAGTGAACTACCATTTTTTGCAAATATTTCCAAATGTCATCATCCTCTGAATGAATGGCAGATATTGTATTTTTTAAGAGATGTAACAGAAAGATTGAGATTGAGACCAGATTTTCCCTCAGAAAACTTTATAATTTAACCATCTGACATTCATTGAAGACCCATTTTGTATCAGGTCCTATGCACAATAGTTGTCTGTTTTGGAATGGTTTAGAAGTAGATCTGGCATGGAGGGTGTTAAGAATAACCCAAGCAGATATGAGGGGTAGGCTTTGCTCCTTTCAGCTCTCTGGCCCCTGGCCCCTCCTTCCGTGGCCCTCAGAATCCTTTCCTCTTTTCCATTGATATCTTTCAGTTTTGAGTCAACAGTGGTTTCCTAAGTGTCATGGTGCATCATTCTCTGGTGGGGTTTGAAGGAATGTTTGGTTTTTAGGTGTCTTTAGTAATGCTTTTGATATTGGTACAGCTTAATGTGTAAATTTTTAAAAATTAAGTCTGAAGAATAATTGTGAAACCTGATAATCAAGGACCCTCAGGTTCTCATATTTATCTTTTTTGGGTAATAAGCTAGGGGCCTAATTGGCTTCATTTCCCTCAGAACTGTTTGCATGTGAGAAGTGACCCTCTTCCTTTTCTCTATCAGTGGGTAGTCTCTCTCTTTCTCTGTATTTATCACCTGTTTGTCTTTCTTATCTTCATCTGTCTCATTTTCCTTTTTTTTTTTTTGCCTTCCCTCTGCATTTCCCCATTGTCTTTGTTCTTTTCCCTCTTTCTCTTCCCTCTACAATTTCTCTCTCTCCTTCTCCTACCGCTCTTTCTCCCTCTTTCCCAGCTTTCCTCTCCCTCCTGTGTGCCCCTTTCTGTCTTTGCCACACCACCACCTCCACCCACACACCAGTTCTCTGTCGGGAGTTCCCGTGAACTTGTCAGCGATGTTGCCAGTTTCATTTTAATCAGGAACACAGTACTCTTTATTAAGGGGAATGGTGGATAAGTGCAAATAATTAATTTTAAAATAGACGTAAGGTGGTGTTTGAGGTTGAGGGACTTCCTCAAATTTCCTTCCAAAAACCTTAGTTATGATTAAATCATCGTTGCACTGTTCCAGACCCTTTTTGGCCCGGGGACTCCTCTGTCTCCTCTTGTAAGTTTGCTTCAGTTCAGGCATCATTGGTTTCCATGGTGAGAATCCTTGGTGCATTTTTCTTTTTCAGCGCGGTTAGAAGGAAGTTCGGTTTTCCCGAGTATTTGTGGCATGTCCTTGGTACTGTTGTGTTTGGGGTTTGAAGGGGAAATTTGTGCAAGTTGAGTCTGAAAAATCCATTGTGGAGCTACAGTAACCAAGGAGCTGAGTGTTTTCATATTTATCTTTTCCAGGTAGTACTTGAGGGGCCACATTTGTTTTATTTCCCCAACGTTGTTTTCTCTGTAAGGTTCAAAGATATGAGAGGTGTGTCCCTCTTCTCTTTCTTTGTCAATGAGTGTTTTCTCCTGCTCTCACCGTCCTACTTGTTGGCTCTATCATGCTTGCTTCCTTTTACTGTCTCTAGTGAGTAGTCTCTCCTTTCTCTCTTTTATTTTTCCTTCTTGTGGTCTCTTACTGCCTTCACTTGTTTGTTTTCCTTGACTTTTCTCTCTCCCAATGTCTGCACTCCATTTTCTTTGCCCTTTTCCTCTTCACACTGCTCTTTTTCTCTCTCCTGTGATAATTTTTCTCTCTGCCCCCGGCACTATTCATGCCGCCCCCCCCCCCCCCGTTTCTCCTTAGTTCTTTCTGAATGTTCTAGCACTGAGATAAATGAAATTGTTTGTTGCAGTGAGTAGTCTGATATGGGAGGTATGTGCTTTACAGCCTCTGCTGTTTTCCTTAATGATGCCATCTTAGGCTTTTTGCTCATTCCGAGGTGAGTTCCAGAGTGCAGTTGAAGAAAGTCAGATAGGCCTAAGTGGTACAAAGGCAGAGTAGTTGGCTGGTTTTGGGGTAGTTCATTCTTCTGGAAAGATGTTGGGCCAGGCCTGTGTCACACTTTACCTGTGTGTGGACCCCCCCGCCCCGCACCCCAAGAGGGTTGGAGAGAGAGGGACAACGTCGGCCAAAGAATTACCTTAGAAGAATGTAGAGTGGTCAGTTGAGAGTGCCCATTAACCGCATGTAGTCATCAGGATAATTTTCTCTAAGTCGCCGCGCCTGCCCTGCTCCAAGCGCAACGGCGGCCGACACATCCCGGCGACTTTGGGGATAGTGTTGGGCTGGGGCGTTTGCAGCTGACAACCCGCGCGCGAGCGAGTAGCCGCCCCCACCTGCCGCGCGCTCCAGGCCCCGCCCCCGAGGGCGCTGGCCAATGGGCTGCGCTCTCGGGGCGGGGCGACTGTGGCCGGCGCGGTCGTGGCGGTAGTTGCGGCGGCGGCTTGGTCGGTTGTCCGCGGGCCGTGGGGGATGGGGGCGGCGAGCTCCAGCCCTCGGTGGCTGCGGCGGCGGCCGTGAGTGTTGGGTGGGCGTCCGCATCCGGAACGCAGGATGGAGCGCCACGGTGAGTGTGGGGCGGCTGCGGCCCCGGGTTGGGGCCGCCCGCGGCGGGCGCCCGCAAGTTGCCGTCCAGGGTCCGGGCGGCCCCGAGCGGAGGCGGCTGCGGGCTGCGCCGGGGACCGGCGCCCGCCGTCCAGGGCCGGGGTCCTCGGGGAGGAGTGTCCGACCGGGGCGAGGGGCGCGCCTGGGACGCTGGAGCGGCCGAGCGGGGAGGACGCGAGCAGTAGCCCAGACCAGATGATGCTGATCATAAAATAAAAGCGAACACATAGCCGGTACCACTGACCGCCTGCTGTTCTAAGAACTTTACACATTTTAACTCTTAATGCTCAGGACAGGTCCATGATTAGTCAACTCACTTTTCACGAGGGAAAACTGAAGTTAAAAACCTGCCCAAGCACGCACTCTAGTGATCGGCAGCTCAGGACTTCGGCGCCTTTGCTGCAGAAGCTGTGCTCTTGACCATTGCGGAGTCTGCGGTCTTGCCTCTGATCCCCGTCCTTCTCCTGCCGGCTCTGACCGCAGTTGTCACTCCGACTGGGCTCTCATTCCCGAGATATTTTAGTCTTTCCGTGGTGCATTCTCCTCGTCTCTGTCTTTTGGCTTTCTTTTCGAGATTTCTTCAGTCCGTGTGGTTTATCCCAGTTCTGTTGTGGACGTGCGTTGGGGTTTGACGGTTTTCACTTAAAAAAATTTTTTTAAATTTATTTTGGACGGCTGAGCTGAAGTGGGACGTTTTCAAGGGTGAGTCCTAAGTGACTGACTAGCCTCGTGTCTTTATTTTATTTTTTATTTTATTTTATTTTTTTACTGTCTTCCTCAGAAGGTATTGGTCTCAAACCTTTTCTGAGGGCAGGGTGTTACTTGCTAAAGATAGGAGCCGAGTGCCCCTTCCCCTTTTTCCATCTGTCTCCATCTGACTACTCCTGTATCTCTCGTCTGTCATATATCTTTTCTCCGTTGTTGTCAGCATCGGCTGTCCATTCTGGTTACTCCATTTTTGCCTCTTCATTTAAATCCTGGAATGGGGAACGTGCTCTTTGGCTTTGGGTAGTTGGGCTGTTCAAAGGAAAGCCCTCTCTGCCAGGAATGCTAGACATTTTGGAGGCGTGGGAGGCTGGGCAGCTTCCTCTTTTTAAAGTGTGCTCGGTTCAGACTGCACAAAAATGAATGAAGTATATGTGTGTTATACATCTTCCTTTAGAAATTGTTTGCATATTATTGATAAAACTGTTTCTCACATGTCCCTATTCTGTTTTTGTGGGGAGTGCTTTTTAAAAATATAATTAGATACCTTCAGAATGAACTGTTCTAATTTTTTTAAAGAATCTTTAAAATAGATTTACCAAATCAGAAATAGTGCTGAAACAGCAGATTTCTGAAAAATCCACCAATTTTTCCTCAGGTAGAAATGGTAAGATGGATACTGTTAAGTACATATATTTGCGGCAGTTTTACACTTCAATTAGACAGCTCAGTGCCTAAAATGAAAATATTTCCTTACTGTACTTTGGGGGAGGAGTGCATGGGAAATGGAACATTTGGTTGACACAGACTACTGAAGTCTTGAAAAAGCAATGTTCTAGGGGCCCAGGAAGTTTGTGACCAAATTCCTAATGCACATATTACTTAGAATTTACAGTGCACAGAGAAAGTAGTTTTGCATAGTACATTTCTCCTTGCTACAGAATTCTTTGAGAAGTAGATGATACATGTTTTTAATGTTGATGGTTTGGAGTTGGAAGAGATGCACCAGAATTGGAGTTTCACAAATATTTTGCTCAACAATCTGTTTACACAGTTCAAATTTCACTTAGCCCTTCTAGTAGTTTTCCACAAGTCAGTTAAGTTTCTGGAGTTGTTTCCAGTCCTCTATTTCTTGCTTACAATCTACAGATTTATTGTAGTGAACCCACATCTTGTTTATTACTTAAGTATGTTCAAAAACAATTTCCCACAGTAAAGCACTGCTAGTAATAATGGCTAATAGCTTTTGAGCCTTCATGATGAACCAGACATTCTCCGAAGTACTTTCCATGCATTATTACCTAATTTAATTAAATGACCAGTTGCAGTCTGTTAGTTAACTACATTTTATGTTACCACCAACTAGAGATTATTCATTTCAGCACATGAGAAATTAGTGTATATGCTCTTGGAAAGTGTATATTATCCAAACTTTCTCACTATCATAGTTCAACTATGAAAGCTTGGATTAAGTTGGTTATTTTAGAGATTTTTTTTCATTTGTGATGTTTCCTTTTTTTCAGTTTGAAGTATGAAAAGTAGTAAAGACTATGTAACAAAATTAGCACACTAATCATCATAATGCTAACTAGAGGTAGAGTTTAATCCTTTTTAGTTCCTTCTCTCCCTGTCATGTGTTTTTGATTTTGTTTCAAATTTTTTTTTAACATATTTTCTTAGTGTTGTCTAGAAATGTTCAAGCATTTTTGAAACACTTTTTACAACTTTGGGTTACTAATTTGTCACATAGTTACTTAAAGTAAGTTCTTCTGAGGAAACAGGCAAATCTGTGATATGTATCTTTAAGTTTTGTAACCATCTTTACCAGTGACAGTGACCAACTCTCTAATTTACTGAATTTAAAAGCTATCAGAACTAATCAGAATGACCTTATTAAATAAACTGCAAAAATAATAAGACTTGATAGGCTAATAGCTTTTTTAATTAATGATTCATAAAATAGCTGCCCAAATAAGGCACTTGAATTTTTTGTTTTTGTTGGTGGGAAGGGAGCCTTAGGTGTAATAATTGTGCTCAAAAATTCCCTAGGTTCATTTTAAAAATGATCTACATATTTAAGGATTAATGGTAGATAGGTTTTGAAACTAGTTTAAGTGTGGACATTACATTCTTAGAAATAATTTGAGATTAACAAAAGGATATTGAATAAAGGAACTTTAGCTATTAGGAGAGTATTGGGGCTCCATTTTGATAATCAGGAGAAAGAATAATAGAAATCCAACTTTAATTTCAGTTTTGTGTAATCTTCACTCACGTTCATATACTTTTTTTTTTTTTAAAGATACCATTGTAGAGATAGATTTATTTTTTTTTCTTTTAGAGATGGAGTTTCTCTATGTTGCCCAGACTGGACTCAAATTCCCTGTTCAAGTGATCCACCTGCCTCAGCCTCCAGAGTAGCTGAGACTACAGATGCATGCCACCATGCCAGGCTAATCAGGCTGGATCTTGAAGGGGCGACTCTGCAAGAAGAGGTAGAGGAAGCAATATGGAAAGAGAACAAGGATTTTTCAGAGTGCCTAGGTTAAAAATAGATTTTTTAAAAACTTTGTTTTTACTTCAAAACATTTCATCATCCCCAGAGTTAACTGTTTTTGTTTTTATTAACAAAAATTAATTGAAAATTTATAAATTTATAAGTCCATTATTCTTTTTGTAAATTCATTATTCATTCTGCAAATAGTTTTGAGTAGTTCATCCCTTATATGCTAAGCTCTGTGCTGTGAGCAGAGAACACATGAGTTAGCAAATAGACATGGTCTTGATTTCCTAGAGATTATAGTCTAGATGGAAAGACATGAATCATCTATTTGAACTGTGATAAGTGCAGTGATGAAAAAGTACAGGATGCTGAAGAGCAACAGTCCCCGACCATTTTGGCACCAGGGACTGGTTTCATGGAAGATGGTTTTACCACTGGGTGGGGGTGGGGAACGGGGCATGGTTTCGGGATAATTCAAGCGCATTACATTTATTGTGCACTTTATTATTATTACATTGTAATATATAATGAAGTAATTATACAACTCATCATAATGCAGAATCAGTGGGAGCCCTGAGCTTGTTTTCCTGCAACTTAGATGGTCCCATTTGAGGGTGATGGGAGGCAGTGACTGATCTGACAGGAGCTGGAGCTCAGGCAGTGATGCTAGCAATGGGGAGTGGCTGTAAATACAGATGAAGCTTTGCTCTCTCTCCTGCCTGCTGCTCACCACCTGCTGTGCAGCTCAGTTCCTAACAGGCCACAGATGGGAACTGGTCCACAGCCCAGGGGTTGGGAACTGCAGCTATAGAGCATCTAACAGAAGATTCTGCTCTAACTGGTGGTGGTGGTTATAGGGAGTGGTGAGGGTGATCCAGGAAGGTTTATTTGAGGAAGTGGTCTTTGAGCTGAGATCAGAATGAATAAATGAAGGAGAAGGAATATTCCAGACAAATGGAAGTACATAGAGACAGGACCCTGAGCTGAACAGTTGGTATTTTTCAAGTTGTGGAGTCGTAACCTATTACATGGATGAAACCAATTTTGTGAATTGCAGCCAGCATTTTAAAAAATGGATTGGAATAGAATAAAAAAAAATTCACGTACATCACATGGATTCTTAACTAGAACATGTTTTGTGAAACACAAATGCATTCTCAAATATATACCACATACAAACATAACATACTAACCGTGTAAACTGGCTCATGATATAAAATTATTTCCTGTTGTGGGTCATGGTAAACAAATACTGTTGGAGGAGTGAGAAGGAGGTATGTGTGGCAAGAGTATAGAGAGCCAGGAATTGTGTCTCTAGATGACATCGCACAGGTAGGTTAGGAACCATATCTCACATTGAGCCTTATAGAGCATGATAGCTTCTCATTTGTCCTTCAGAAGAGTTGTGAGCAAAGAAATGACATCATGAGACTTATGTTTGAAAAATTCACTCACTATATCTGGAATGAGACAAGAGTGGATGTGGATAGGTTAGGAAATTAGTACAGTAGCTCAGATAAGAAATGATGGTAATTCACCAGTGTGCAATCAGTAGAGATATTAATAGAAGTAGACAGATTAGAGAACTATAGATCAGGAAGAAAAAAAATTTTATGGAGTTGGATAAGGTTTAGGAAAGAGTAACTGATGCAGTAATACATCTTACATTTGATTAGAGATGAATATTACATAAAACTTGCTAATGTAAATTTTACAGAAGTCCTTAGTCATTTACCATTTTGAAAGTATCCAGTTATTCAGGACAAAATATTTGAAAAATGTTTTAACTATAATGCTTGAGCTAATGTAATTACTGTAGTCATTCCTTTTTTGATTTCAAGAGATACAAACAAGGTTAGGACTTTTAATTCTGGAAAGGTAAGATGAGGATGAAGAAGAATAAACTGAGATTTTATTAAGATTTTCTGGAATTATGTGCCAGAATTAGGTGTTTAAACATATGAAGTCTTTTAATTTTGTGATCCCTTTTAATCGTCACAGAAACCTGTAGGTAAATTGTACAGGTCACACGTCCAGAAAATGTTAGAGCCAGGATTCAAATCTAAATATTTCTCATACCAAAGGATTGCCTTTTTACTGTATCATCCTGAAATCATAAAAAATATTGCTCAGATAATCACACATTTACTTTTCCAACCAATTAGGGTATGCCAGATTAATATACATCCTTAGAACTTGTTTTCAACAAAGAAATATTCTTGATGGGACTTGATAACCCAGGATGTGAGGGGTGTGTGTGCACGTGCATGTATATATATGATTATTAGGAAAAATTAACTGTAATTGAACTTCTTTTACATGCTGGATACTTATGTACCATGGTTTCCTTTTAATCCTTACAATAATCTGATGCGGGTCTTGTCAGAATATTATTCCCATTTTATAAATGAACATACCAAAGTGAAGAGATGATTAGGTCATATAGTAAGTGATAGAGGATTTTGAAACAGGTATTTGTTTTTTCAAATGCCATGTTTCATCTTTGTTTTTGAAGGTGATATCATGGAGGGAGAATATGACCTTCCACTAAGTGATGTTTCAGAACAGCTTTTACAGTTGAAAAAAATTCTGCACCCCAGGAATTAAGAGGAAGTGATTAAGAGCATGGATTTTGGCTTCGAGTAAGATCTAGGGTTAAGTCTGAATTCATTGTTTATCAGTTGAGAGCTGAGAGAAATTTTTAACCTCTAAACCTCAGGTTCCTCATTTGTGAAATGAAAAGAACAGTTTGTATATCAGAGTTGTCGGGATTACTGGCACTTAATAAATTGAAGCTGCTAGTATTAGAAATATAGTGTTTTATTTACTTACTTAAAAAATTTAAAAAATAGAATACCAAAGTGGGTTGTGGGCTGTTTGTGAAAACCTAATATAGTATTTTCCTGGCTGATTTAGTATTTTTGTTTCTCTCTCTCTCTCTCTCTCTTTTTTTTTTTTTTGTTTCTTGTTCCCTTAAGGATTTCTGTTTTTTTGACTGTTAAATGAAAGAATGATTGCTCACAAACAGAAAAAGACAAAGAAAAAACGTGTTTGGGCATCAGGCCAACTCTCTACTGATGTTACAGCTTCTGAAATGGGGCTCAAGTCCGTAAGTTCCAACTCCATTTTTGATCCGGATTACATCAAGGAGTTGGTGAATGATATCAGGAAGTTCTCCCATATGTTACTATATTTGAAAGAAGCTATTCTTTCAGGTTTGTCACTATTTTCTTTTGGCATTCTTACTCTGCATAGTTTGTTAAATTTTAAATGCCAGCCTAGCTACAGATAAGTGTGGTAGGAATAGGGTATTCTGCTTTAGTTATTTTATGGCTTTTTTCCCCTCAAATGTTTGATGTTTATAGTGTAAACTATTTTATAATCAGATAATATTGTAATACATAATAGAAACTTTGGTAAGTGTGTGGGAACAAGAGTACAAAAAATGAAAATAAGTCTTTAATTGCTAGTGGCTGGGTCCATTTGACATAGGAAAATTTGAGATCATTGGAATTCTAATCTTTTTGTTAACAGTAATACAGTGCATTGATTGGTCTTTAATAACCAGACTAATGTTTATAATTTACATTATTGATACTTTTGCCTAAATTCATCTTTCCATATTGTTGCCAAAACTTCATCTAAAATGACTGCATTTGAGTAAATTTTTTTCTCAAAAATCAAACTTAAATCTGTTTTGCTGATCCATAGCATCTTCTTGAATTAAGGGATAACCACAGAATGTATTCTCTGTCTAGTTAGAAATGGATAATGCAGACTTGATTATCCTAAAGTAAAGGACTGTATATCCCTGACTTGATCATAGTACTTAAGTCTTTCAACTTTTAGTGCCTCTTTTATATCCAAATTTGATGGCAATGATAATTGTTAAAGATGCAGCCCGATTTTGTGATAAGTAGCAGTTCATTTCCATATTCATAGTAGTATGTCTAGATAGTGGGATAAAGATTCCAAGTGTTATTTATATGATACCTCCTGGGACTTCATAGAAATTTGTAAAATTTCCATAAATAATTGTACTTATATAAGTTAAATATTTTCTGATACACATTTTGAAAAATAAACTAAAACCACATCTTGTGCTTGTACTAAATTGAAGAGTTTATTTCTAACCTGTTATTTTCAGATTGAAATGCCCAAAATAACTAGACTGGAATTGAAGCCTCAAAATTTTAGTATTTGGATTTACCTTACAACAACAATCACTTAAATCATACTTTTGAGACTATATAAATAATATTAGAAAAGAAGTTGCTTATGCTCCCATTCATTTTAATAGCTTGATTTTAAAGTCTAATTATGGATGATTAAATGGCAATAAAATTATCTTGTCATTATGGAAAGATATTCTAAATACATTAAGTATTATACTGGTAACAAATTTCTTACCAAAATGACACATCTACCATTTATTTAAATAAGCAGACTGAGCACAGTGGCTCAAGCCTGTAATCCCCGTGCTTTAGGGGTCCAAGGCAGGAGGATCGCTTGAGGCCAGGAGTCCGAGACCAATGTGGGCAGCATAATGAGACCCTGTCTATACAAAAAATAAAACAAATTATCCAGTGTGGTGGTGCACGCCTATAGTCCTAGCCACTCAGGGGGCTGAGGCAGGGAGGATTGCTTGAGCCTGGGAGCTTGAGATTACAGTGAGCTATGATCACCCCCCACTCCACTTCAGCCTGGGCAACAGAACAAGACCCTGTCTCTGGAAAAAAAAAAAAAATCAGAAGCATAGCTTTGTAATGAAGATTTGTTTTTAACTGGGTTAATTTTTTAAAATTTAAATTTACATACAGTAAAATTTAATCTTTTTGATTATTAACTGGGTTAATTTTTAAGGTGAAATTTAAAATGATTATTTGACAAATCATTTACCTTAATTTAGGGTAAAACCTGATTGTATTTAATGTATCAGTAGTTTTTATTAATATAAATAAGATTTCCAGTTAGAATTACTATTTTATTTATTTTTCTTAGGAGATTTATATCTTTTAAAATCTTCATCTTACATCATTATCCCTGTTTCACAGATTTAAAATCATGGTAATTTAAAACAAGTTAGACTACTTCTTATCTCCAAAAAGTTTTTTATAGGAGTTTTAATTTGTGAGTAGACAGTTCGGAGAGCAAGGAAGGAAGAGGACTGAAAGCTGATCCTGAGTCAGAAAAAAGCAAAATGGTAATAAGTATAAGATACAGAAGGAGACTACTGTAAGAGAATATATATGGAAATATGTTTATTCACTGAAATTTAATTTTAAAACTTTATGAGGACATTATCTTTTTAACAAGAAATCCAGTACTTTAAAACTTAATAATAAATTATGTCATTAGTAATCAAAAAGCTTGCAATTTATGTCTGATAAATTAATAAAATGAATAAAATATTTTTTAATAATCAATTCATTAGCATGTAGTGGCCAGAAGATTTTTATTACTTACCTTTGGATTGATTTTACATTTGCTATTAGCCAAAAGGCCAAGAAGCAACTACTTTGGATTGATTTTAATGCTTGGTTCTTCAATCTGAGTTAAAAGGACGTGTATTATATACATGTCAGAATGAATTTTGGATTTAATAAGAATTTGTTTTCTCTGTCTTTGGAACATTGTTATCAAAATTTGGAAATATACTATTTAGTTAGTATGAGTTAATAGAACCTTTTTGTTTTCCTTAAACAAGGAAGGATGTATAAACATATAAATGAGCCCCATTAAAAAAGATAAGGACAATGCTGTATAATAATGTTTTTAATTTTGATCATGATTTCTAGCTTAAGAATATCAGACTATTCCTTCCTTAATAGAATTATTAGGAGGATCAAATGAAATATCTTCAGGAAAACAGGTAAAATGTTTAAAATTCTGTAACTATGTAAAGTATTATTAATATTATGCATGTTCTTATAGACATGGGCCATGCTTTTGTCTTCTGGGTATTGAGAAATATCCCTGGACTTCTACTTCTGTAATTATCACCACAGCTATAACTGGGCCAAACAACAAAGAGCTGTTTCACTGTTTTCTTTTGGAGTGAAGGAGCCTCCTCAGTATTTTCTGTGGCCTTGCCAATATTTTGTCTATTGCCTCTTTAAGAGGAAGGATGCTAAGTTTTTGGCATTGTTTATTACTTTTTAATTCACATCTGTTAGTTGTTAAAAGGCTAAAAAGTTAGCTTTTAAGAATAAAGAATGTAGATATATAATTAAATCACCTTTTGGTCTAATCAGAATACCATTTTCTGTGTAAATTTTATCTACCTATAATGAGACAGTGATGAGCAGAGTCACTTGACTTGCCGCAGGTGTTTAATCATATGGTTGAGGTTAGTCTTAGATAAATGGCTTTGGATTGGTTTGTGGCCATGCTGTCCTTTCCCCACATAGTTGTAGAAATGATTATATCATTGCATGGGTGCTTTTCATTTTACAGAGTATTTACACATACAAACAAGTTTAATCACTTAGTCTCCTCAGAGGTGGGTACTTTTAGCCCCATTTCACAGATGAGATATATGTATTATGTGTTTTCGTTCTTATTGCTGATACATAATGGCCTTGTTTGGGACCCAGAGGTCATGAGTGCAGAATGTTCTTTCCATGTTATCCCAGCTACTTCACATGGCAGGTACTCTGTAAAAACACTGCTCAATTTTCATTATTTCATTAGCTATTGTTGTCTATGGAGATTATCCAGACCTGCACTGTCCAATATGGTAGTCACTAGACATGTATGGCTGTTTCAATTTAATTATAATTAATAATTCAGCTCCTCAGTTGTAGTAGCCACATTTCAGGTACTCAGTAGTCACACGTGAATAGTGTCTATCCAGCAATACCATATTGGACAGTAAAGATAAAGAAAATTTCAATCATTGCGGAAGTTTCTGTTGAACTGGGCTGGTATAGACATTTGGCCTTTATCAATATTGAGAAAATTGAGATGAGTTCTTGAGCTATAAATATTTTTTACTTCTATAGCATTTAAAGGAAACCTAGAAAAAGTTGTTATTTAACCAACTGTACGAAAATTTTACACAGAAATAGAGGTCCATTTGGAATCTCCTTCCTTAAGATGTCTTTGGAGTGTATAACTTTCATGACCTCCTTTGATTTGAGCCAGCAGATAATTTTCCAGCCAGGTTACACAGTTTGGTTAAATTGGTAATCAAGGATGGCAGAAAGAGCTCTGGAAAGAGAATCACAGGATCTAGGTTCTAGGACTGATTTTGCTACTGTCTAGCTTTGGAATATGGCGTAAGTCATTTAGTCTTTTGTTAAGAATGAGACACTTGTGCCAGATGCTGTCAGTTTTATGATACTGTGATTCAAAATTTGAATGGAGTTAGAGATTGTACCGTGTTCTAAATATTGACAGTTTAGAGCTGAAGAAGACAGCTAAGTATTTGTTTTAAAATTATATAATGCATTTTGGAGGATATCTCCCTCTCCCCTCCTCCCCAGTCTCTAGGAGTTTTTGGTCAGTTTTATTGTAATTGTCTTAAATGTGGTGTTTGTGAAAATTTCCCAAATGAGAATATGAAGCTTGTATTTTAATAGTTGTTGGAGAACTGGTAAGAAAAAATGAATGTCTGTAAAAGAGCTCTGTGCCTCTGCTGGATATGTATGGAGCTTGTATCTAATTTTTATTTATAAATAAAAGTGGAGAATTTAATGTGGAAGATCAAAGAACTATGAAAATATTGCATTCTTTCTGAGATAAGATAATTGATAGAGTTTAGTGGTTCTCTTTCCACTACTTATCTCCAGGAGGAGGTTAAGTTGTAGTCTTATACAAGTAGCAAATGTGGAATTGAAGTTTTTGATCTCTATCCAGTATCATTAAGGTATATTATGAATAATTACAGGGGTAAATTTTACATCTTATATTAAAATGCTGAAGGCACTCACTTATGCATATGTACTTTGTGTTTAATTATAACACCGTAGATTAATATATGTGCAGTGTAAGTACCAATTCATGCTTATGGTTTTTCTCCCTGAGGAATAATGTGTTCTGAATTCTGAATAACAAATTCATAAATGTTCTTCAAGTTTATACAGTAATTTTAAAGTCAATCTTTGTGACACACCCTCCCCATTTCTGGGTGGAACGTTGTTCAAGGAAGCTCAAAATCTGGGAATTAGGAAAATGCAAAGATTTTTATTGGGCTAGAAAGAGTAGTGCAAAGTATCTATTTTTTCTGCTACTCAGTGCTTGGAAGTATTGATTGCTATTACAAAATATATTTGAAGGAAAAGCAGCAGTCTAATATTTCTTGTAGATTTTTGATTATATAACACTATTTTAAAGTAGACTTTAATGAAAGCTTACTATTGTAAGTTGTACTTTGTTTTTCTGAGTTTTTTTTTCCCCCTCCCTGATTGTAGATTTATTTTTTAAATAGGCTAGAAAGGAAGATAAAAATTTATCACCAGTTTCAGATAAACTAGTTATTTTTAAAAATGCTTTCTAATTTAAGAGTGTATCACTTATTTTGTAAAAAAAATAAAAAACTCTGATCTCATAAGTAATAGCTTCTGATGAATTCTAGATCCTAGATTTTATAGGACTATAGTCAGAAGAGTTACGTTCACTTTCTAAAGCAAATTTTATTGAACGGTAAGAGTTAAATGAAAAGATTAATACTGCAAATTTTATTGAACGGTAAGAGTTAAATGAAAAGATTAATACTATTAAGTAATATATTTTGTTGTGAGAAGTTCTGCATGAATTTGCAGTGTCTTAATTGAAATCCTGTTTTGTGGATTAACTCAGTTTTTTTCCAGGGTAAATATACAGGAGAATTTGGTTTGTTTTTTTTTTTCCAGAAAAATTTCATTGAATGTTACTTTTACCATTGATGATTCTTACTCAACTTTCAGCCTCCCAATGTGCCAGAAATTTTGCAAAATATTAGAAACATTAAGTTGCTAGCCTCAAATGTGTCCTGCTCTGTTTTACTCTAGAAGTGAACTTTTTTTGAAATGATTTCTAATGGATATCATTTAAGAGAAGTTAATGAGAATGTTAATAGGTTACTGCTTACTGACTAGAAGATGTGAAATGAATCTTTGAGAAATGAAGTATGAAATATAGGCAGCTTATTTATTACACCTGTACCAGTTCTCAGAGGATTGCATTCCTCTTTTACACTTGCCTAGAATGATTTACATAATTTAACACTGTTTATAGTGGTAACTAGCATATCATTGGAAGTTAAAGCCTGTTAAATCACAGATTGCAGAGTACCTGTCATTAAGGTATAACTTCTTTAACCACGTGGCAATATATCATAGTAATTATCATAGAACACAAATTTTAGAGCCAGAATACGTGAGGTGGAATCCTCATTGTACCACTTGATAGTTGTCTGTAACCCTGGGAAAGTTATTTATCTTCTCTGTGCCTCAGTTTCTGTACCTATTAAAAGGAGATAATGGGGGTTTTGTGAAGATTAAATGAATTTATGTAAAGCTCCTGGAATAAGCATTTTAAAATGTCAGCTGTTATTATTTTACAATCCCCAGGTAGCTGGATAAAGAAAACCACTTTTCCTCAGGCTTCACTTTTATCCTGTAAATTCAAAAGTAATTACAGCAAAAAAATAAGTGTTTCCTAGTGATAAGTTCTGAAGCTTTTTCCCTCCTTGTTGTTTTCATGGCTTTCCCTAGAAAGGTTAAGCTGAATTAACAAGACTGATTTTAAAATTATTGTCAGGGTTTTTTTTAAATCAAGGAAAACACTATGGTTTTTTCATTTATTTACTTAAGCATTTCCATGAAGTGTTTGCAGTATAAACACTGCGGTATTGTGCTAATAATACATGAGAACCAAAAAGTGGAGCTGGCTAATCTGTTTTCACTTGATAAGCTGAAAGAAGCAGAAAATAAATGGCACAGATAGATGAAACAATAAATTAAAATTCAGATTACCATATTACAGGGCAAGTGGATAAATAAGTAAACATTGAGATACAAGAGTTTTACTGTTCTGGATTACTAATTAAGACTTTGGTTGAACTTTACTGTATTCACATCTATAATACCTTTGTATTATTTTCATTACACTTACATTGTGACCACTATGACATTTAAAAATTATTTTATATTTAGTTATATGACTAAATTAAATGCTATAATTTAACTTGAGGTATAGAAATATTTTTATAAAATACACCCTTAATTACTATTTTATTTCCAAGTAATTTACTAATTTATATTTTACATATAAAATGAAATTGAGACTTTAATGTTTCTTCTTCATTAGCCAAAATACTGTGGGACCTGGCTATAAGTATATTTGCTATTGAATGTGATTCTGTGTGAGGCAAATCTATTTTCAAAGGTATTTAGTTTGAATGGCTTACAGGTTTAGTAGTAATAATTGATATTTGTGTATATTAAAACAATAAAGCAGTTTCATTTCTATTTGATATTCACAATAACCTTATAAGGTAAGTAAAACAGATACTCTTATCAGTTTTGTTGATAATGAATCTGAGATCAGAGAAGCTAAGAATTTTGTATGTGATTATTTCAAGAAAGTGACAGATCAAGGATTGGACTAGATTTCTTGATGTAAATCTGTTGTTTTCTACCATACCAAGCAGCCACTTATCTTTCTTCAGTGTTAGGGAAGAACAGTTACTACTGCCTCTTTTACTTTACTCCTGTTCGTGTTAGAGGGGAAAGGAATATTTAGTGTTGAGGAAAGAACTGCTTAAATTCCTTAAAACTTTTTTAAAAATTAAATTTCCAGTTTAAGAGGATTTTTGCTTCATAAAAAGAATTTGAGGTAGCTTTATTCCATTATAGGGAGAAAAGAACATTTGGGAAAAGTGGAACTTTTTTTTTTCATTAGCCATTTGTGGCACAAATAGTTGAGGGCTTGCTAAATTTTGAAGTTTCAGATGAAGTGTTAGCAGGACATGCTGATGTCCTGTTGGTTACCCTTCTGCCCAAATATGTAGAAAAGTTTATGAATCTTTGTGATTAACATTTTATTTAGTTGTCATGTTCATTTCTGTTGATTTACAGGCTTCAGAAGTACTTAATCACAGGAATTGGAATTGTTTATAGTGCCATTTGAGGAACTTCTAAAACTTCTTACTAAATAATTCAGTAACTGTTTTTCAGTATGTTGATTTGAAACATCTTTAGTATCTGTTTATTAGAGTTTCCTTGTAGGAGAAAAGGAATTTCAAGGTGGAAAACCATTTATGCTGATAGTTATTAGAATGTTTTTGTAGCAATTGTAAAGAAAAGCTATAGCAGGGAATCTCAGGACCCCTTTACACTGTAAAAAGTTTGTTGAGGCCGGGCACAGTGGCTCACGCCTGTAATCCTAGCTCTCTGGGAGGCCGAGGCAGGCGGATTGTTTGAGCTCAGGAGTTCGAAACCAGCCTGAGCAAGAGCGAGACCCCGTCTCTACTAAAAATAGAAAGAAATTAATTGGACAACTAAAAATATATATAAAAAAATTAGCTGGGCATGGTGGCACATGCCTGTAGTCCCAGCTACTTGGGAGGCTGAGGCAGAAGGATCGCTTGAGCCCAGGAGTTTGAGGTTGCTGTGAGCTAGGCTGACGCCACGGCACTCACGCTAGCCTGGGCAAAAGAGTGAGACTCTGTCTCAAAAAAAAAAAAAAAAAAAAAAATTGGGCAAAGATTTTGAATAGATATTTCACCAAAGAAAATACAGAAATGGCCAATGGGTATATGGAAAGATGCTCAACATCATTAATCATTAGTGAATTGCAGATCAAAACCACAATGAGCCATTATTAAAAAAAAACCCAAAAACCAGTGTAGGTGATGGTTTAGAGGAATTGGAACCCTTGTACACTGTTGGTGGGAATGTGGAATGGTGCAGTTGTTATGGAAAATGATATGAAGTTTCCTCTAAAAATTAAAAATAGAAATTTTGTATGATCTATCAGGTCTACTTCTGGATAAATATCCAAAAGAAGTGAAATCAAAATCTCAAGGAGGTATCTGCACTCTCGTGTTCATTGCAGTATTGTTCACAATAGCCAAGACATGGAAACAACCTAAGTGTCCATCAGTGGATGAATGGATAAAGAAAATGTGGTATATACATGCAATAAAATATTATTCATTCATAAAAAAGGAAATCCTGCCATACGTGACTTCGTGGATGAACCCTGAGAACGTGCTAAGTGAAATAAGCCAGTCACATAAAAACAAATACCACATGATTCCAATTTTATGAAATATCTAAAATAGCCAAGCTCATAGAAGCAAAAAATAGAATGGTGGTTGCCAGGGGCTGAAAGGAGGGGGAAATGGAAAATTGCTGTTTAATGGCTATAAAGTTTTGGTTATACAAAATGAGTAAGTTCTAGAGATTTGCTCTACAACAATGTGCTTATATTTACCAGTACATTTAAAAATTAAAAAGAGTTGGCTGGGCGCAGTGGCTCAAGCCTGTAATCCTAGCACTCTGGGAGGCCGAGGTGGGAGGATCACTTGAGCTCAGGAATTCGAGACCAGCCTCAACAACAGTGAGACCCCATCTCTACTAAAAATAGAAAAATTAGCTGTGTATTGCCTGTCATCCCAGCTACTCGGGAGGCTGAGGAAGGAGGATCACTTTAGCCCAGGAGTTTGAGGTTGCTGTGAGCTAGGCTGATACCATGGCACTCTAGCCCAGGTGACAGAGTGAGACTCAAAAAAAAAATTTAAAAGAGTAGATCATGTGTACAATTCAATGATTTTTAGTAAATTTGTGGAGTTACACAATCACCACAACCCAGTTTTAGACATTCGCATCACCCAAAATGTTTTCTCATCCCCGTTAGCAGTCATTACCCACTCCCATTCTCCTAGGCAACTGCTGATCTGCAAATTACATGTAACATATAAATGGAATCATATAGAGTTTAATGTTTTGCATTTGGCTTCCTTCACATGGCATAAGGTGTTTGAAGCCCACCCGTGTCGTACCGCGTATCAACAGTTCATTTCTTCGTATTGCTCGGTATGATGCCACATTTTGTTTATCCGTTCTCTACTAGTTGGCCTTTTGGATTATTTCCAGTTAGTGGGTGTTAGGATAATGCTGCCATGAACATTAGCATTTAAATCTTTGGATGTACGTTTTCATTTTTCTTGGGCAGATTCCTAGAACTGGAATTGTTAGGTCATATAATAAATTTATGTTTAACTTTTTAAGACACTGCCAAATTGTTGTTCAAGTGGCTATACCATTTTGCATTCTTACCAATTACACATGAGAGTTGCGGTTTCTCTACGTTCTCACCAACATTTGTTTTTTTCTAGTTTGTTGTTGTTGTTTGAAAGAGGTCTTGTTATATCACCCATGCTGGTCACTCAAGTGATCCTCCTGCCTCAGCTTCCCTAGCATCTGGGACTACAGACATGCACCACTGCACCTAGCTAATTTTATTTTTTTAGAGACAAAGTTCCCGCTATGTTTCCCAGGCTGGCCTTGAACTCCTGGACTCAAGCAATTCCCTACCTCAGCCTCCAGAGTAGCTGGGATTAACAGACATGAGCCACCATGCCCACTGTCTTTCTTATTTTAACCATTCTGATAGGAGTGTTATGGTATCTTGCTGTGTCTTAATATGCACTCCCCTAATGAGTAAGGGTATTAAGTGTCTATGCAGTGCTTATTAGCCATTCCTACGTCTTATTTGGTGAAATAGCTATTAAATTTTTTGCTTATATTTTGATGGTTTGTCTTGTAATTATTGAGTCATTAGAATTCTTTATGTATGGGTCGAACATTCCAAATCTAAAAATCTGAAGGTCACAATGCTCCAAATTTCTAAACTTTTTGAACACCAACATGACACTCAAAGGAAATGCTCAATGGAGCATTTTAGATTTCAGATTTGAGATGCTCAACTGGTAAGGATAATGCAAATATCCCAAAATCCAAAAAAAATTCTGAATCCAAAATACTTCTTGTCTCAAGCATTTTGCATAAGGGATATTCAATTTGTATATTATGTACTCAAGTCTTTCATCAGATATATGATTTGCAAATGGGTTCTCTCACTCTGTGGTTCGTCTTTTCATTTTTTTAATGGTGTCTTATGAAGTATAAAGTTTTACTTTTACTAAAGTCTGCTTTATCAGCTTTTTTCTTTTATAGATTATACTTATTATATCTAAGAACTAATTGAGGGCCAACCATGGTGGCTCATGCCTATAATCCCAACACTCTGGGGGGGCCAAAGCAGGAGGATCATTTGAGACCAGCCCCGGCAACATAGCAAGACCCCATCTCTACAAAAAACGTAAAAATAAAAAAATTAGCCAGGAGCATTAGGATGCACCTGTTGTCCCAGCTACTTGGGAGGCTGAGACAGGAGGATTGCTTGAGCTCAGGAGTTCGTGGGTACAGTGAGCTATGATGGCAGCACTGCAAGAACTAATTGCTTAACCAAAGGTCACAAAGTATTTCTTCTATTTTTTTCTAGAAGTTTTATAGTTTCAGATATTACATTAGGTCTGAGATCTACTTTGAGTTGATTTCCAATTGCATTGTATCTGTAGATCAACGTGGAGAGAATTTCCATCTTAACAATTTTGAGTGTTCAAAGCCATGAACATGGAATGTCTCCCCATTTATTTAGAACTTATTAAATTTCTATGTGCAATGTTTGTTGTTTTCAGTATGCAAGTCTGGTACTTCTTTTGTGAAACTTAATCTTTTAGAGGTTATTGTGAAGGAATTGCTTTCTTAATTATACTTTCAGATTGTCTGTTACTGGTATGTAGATGTACAGTGGATTTTTATGTATTGGTTGTGGATCCTATGGATTTATTAAATGTTAACAGTTTAATAATTCTGTGGATAAAAACAGTCTTACTTCCTCCTTTCCAATCTGGATGCCAGCAGTTCATTTATTTATTCATGTGTTGTCTTGTTGCACTGACTAAAACGTCTAGTACAATATGGTATAGAAGTGGTGAGTGTAGTCATCTTTGCCTTGTTCCTAATCATAGGGGGAAGGTATTCAGTCTTCCACCATTAAGTGTGATGTTGGCTGTAGGTTTTTCATAGATGCCTTTTATCTCTGGAACTTCCCCTCTATTTCTTTTTGTCATGAATAGACATTGGATTTTTGTCACATGCTTTTTCTTAATCTATTTAGAGATGATCATGTGACTTTTGTCCTTTATTTGATTAATATGACATGTATTAATTGATCTTCAGATGTTAAACCAACCTTACATTCCCACTTGATCATGCTATATAATTTTTATATGGTGCTGGATTTGGTTAGCTAATATTTTATTACAGATTTTCGTTTCTGTGTTCATGAGGGTGAATGGCCTATAGTTTTCTTGTGATGTCTTTGGTTTTAGTATCAGGGTAATGTTAGCCTCATAGAATGAATGGGAAGTGTTCCTCCTCTATTTTCTGAAAGTTTGTGAAGGATTGCCATTATACCTTCTTTAAATATTTGACAGAATTCACCAGTGAAGGCATCTGGGCCTTGGCTTTTCTATATGGGATGATTTTTAATTACTAATTCATTTGTTTTTAACCTATTGTAAGTCTGCTCAGACTTTCTATTTCTTCTTGATTAAATTTAAATAATTTCTTGGAATTTATCCATTTTATTGAAGTCCGGGGTTGTGCTCTGAAAGTGTTTGGGTGAGATTGGTTTCTTGAGTATTTGGTAGAACTCGCCTGTAAAACAGTGGCATGTATTTCCTCTGAGGGAGGTTTTTGGATCACAGATTTCATTTCTTTAATAGTTGGCAAACTATGTTTTTAATTCTTTCTGTTTGTTTTTATATTGATATATAATAATTGTACATATTTATGAGATACATGTGATATTTTGATACAAGCATACAATGTGTGATGATTAAATCAATGTAATTAGGATATCCATCACCCCAAACATTTATCATTTCTTTGTGTTGAGAACATTTCAGATCTTTTCTTCTAGCTGTTTTGAAATACACAATAAATTATTGTTAACTGTAGTCACCCTGCTGTGCCATCGAACACTGGAACTTATTCTTTCTTTCTAGCAACATTTTTGTACCCATTAACCAACCTCTCTTCATCGCCTCCCCCTGCCCACGCCACTTCCCAGCCTCCGGTATCCAGCATTCTACTTTCTACCTCCAGGAGATCAACTTTTTTAGCTCCCACATATGAATAAGACATGCAATATTTGTCTTTCTGTGCCTGGCTTATTTCAGTTAACATAGTGACCTCCAGCTCCATCCATATTGCTGCAAATTACCGACTTTCATTCTTTTTATGGCTGAATAGTATTCTGTTGTATGTATAGATCACATTTTCTTTATTCATTCATCCGTTGATGGGTACTGAAGTTGATTTTATATTTTGGCTTTTGTAATTGGTGCTGTAATAAACATAGGCATGCAGATATCTCTTTAACAGACTCATTTCCTTTCATCTGGTATACACCCAACAGTGGGATTGCTAGATCATGTGGTAGATCTACTTTTAGTTTTTTGATGAACCTCCATATATTTTCCGTAATGTCTGTACTAATTTACATTCCCACCAACAGTGTACTGGTGTTCCCCCTTTCTCTGCATCCTTGTTACCATTTTTTTTTTTATAATAACCTTTTGAACTGGGGCAGGATGCTATCTCATTGTAGTTTTGGTTCCCATTTCCTGGATGGCTACTGATGTTGAACATTTTTTCATATACCTGTTGGCCATTTGTATGTCTTCTTTTGAGAAATGTCTATTCAGGTCATTCACCCATGTTTTAATTGGGTTATTTGGGTTTTTCTTACTGAGTTGTTTGAGTTCCTAACATATTCTGATTATTAATCCCATATCAGATGGATATAAGTATTTTCTCCCTCTCTATAGGTTGTCTCTACTCTGTTGGTTGTCTTATTTGCTATGAGGAAACTTTTTAGTTGATATAATCCCAGTAATCTGTTTTTGCTTTTGTTGCCTATGCTTTTGAGGTCTTATCCAAAAATTATTTGCCCAGATCAATGTTCTGAAGTGTTTCCCCAATGGTTTCTTGTAGTCGTTTCATAGTTTCGGGTCTTACATTGAAGTCTTTAATTTATTTTGATTTGATTTTTTTAACATATAGTGAGAGATAGGCGTCTGGTTTCATTTTTCTGTATATGGATATCCAGTTTTCCCAGCACCATTTATCAAAAGGACTGTCTTTTCCTCAGTATATGTTTTTAGAGCTTTTGTTGAAAATCAGTTGGCTATAAATCATGGGTTTATTTCTGGGTTCTCTTTTTTTTTTCTTTTTCATCGTATTTTTATTAAGCATTATATAACACACTACGTGCTATATAATACACTGTGTAAGCTTCTAGCAGGGGTAAATAACCATAACTGAGTTATTTTTTCATCAGTCAGGAAAACGTATCCTTAATCAATGTTCTCCAAACCCACATAGTAATGATTAACTCCAGAGATGTACCTCTTCCCATCAAACTCCACCCATGTGAATAATGGGCCACCCTTTTTTCCTTGCCCCCATTAGTGAACTTGTGAGTATATGCAGTGGCCACTTCAGGGATGACCAAGCATGAGCCCATGATGGCAACTCCTGGGAAAATCTCAAACCATATTTCAGCACAGTTACCTAGGCCAAAAACCCCACTTCTAGGCCCCTTAAAGGTGACTGGACTTCTATTTCTGGGTTCTCTCTTCTGCTCAGGTCTGTCTATCTGTTTTTAGTCCAGTACCATGCTATTTTGATTACTATGGCTTTGTTGTATATTTCGAAGTCAGGTAGTGTGATGCCTCCAGCTTTGTTCTTTTTGCTCAAGATTGCTTTGGCTATTTGAAGTCTTCTGTGGTTCCATATGAATTTTAGGATTTTTTTTTCTATTTCTATGA
Organism: Avahi laniger; assembly: GCA_963575035.1. Lineage (NCBI taxonomy): Eukaryota > Metazoa > Chordata > Mammalia > Primates > Indriidae > Avahi > Avahi laniger. The sequence goes on along the minus strand of CAUYSK010028713.1, from coordinate 1,385 downwards.
AGAATGTCATTGGTATTTTGATTGGGATTACATTGTATCTGTGGATCACTTTTGGTAGTATGATCATTTTGACAATATTAATTCTTTGAATCCATGACGTGAGATGCCTTTCCATTTTTTTGTGACCTCTTCAATTTCTTCCATCAGTGTTTTATAGTTTTCCTTGTAGAGATAGTTCAACTCCTTTGTCAAATTTATCCCTAGGTATTTTTGGGTTTTGGTAGCTATTATAAATGGAATTACTGTCTTGATTTCTTTTTCTGCTAGTTTGTTGTTGGTGTATAGAGATGCTACTGATTTTTGTATGTTAATTTGTATCCTGCAACTTTATTGAATTTATTTATCAATTCTAAGAGGTTTTTGGTGAAACATTTAGGGGTTTCTGCATATAAGATCATGTTGTTTGCAAATAAATACAGTTTGACTTCTTTTTTTCTTTTTCTTTTCTTTTTTTTTCTTTCTTTTTTTTTTTTTAGACAGGGTCTCCCTGTTGCTGGAGCTAGAGTACAGTGGTGTAATCATAGTTCATTGCCACCTGGACTCAAGCTATCTTCCTGCCTCAGCCTCCTGAGTAGCTGGGACTATCGGTGCATGCCATCACAACCAACTAAATTTTATTTTTTTGTAGAGACAGAGTCTTGCTATGTTGCCCAGGCTGGTCTCAAACTTCTGGCCTCAAGGAATCCTCCCCCCTCTGTTTCCGAAAGTGCTGCGATTACAGGCATGAGGTATCAAGTCCAGTCTGACTTCCTCCTTTTTAATTTGGATGCCCTTTATTGCTTTCTCTTGCCTAATTGCTCTAGCAAGGGCTTCTAAGGACTATGTTGAATAAGAGTGGTAAGAATGGGTATCCTTGTCTTGTTCTAGTTCTTGGGGGAATAGTTTTCAGCTTTCCCCTATTCAATATAATGTTAGCTGGGGGTTTGTCATGTATGGCCTTTATTGTGTTGAGGTACACTTTTCCTATTCTAGTTTATTGAGGGTTTTTATCATGAAGGAATGTTGACTCTATTAACATTGCATTTTGTTCATTCTGTTTATGTGATATGTCACGTTTATTGATTTGTATATGTTCAACCATCTTTGTATCCCTGGGATAAATTGGACTTGATCATGATAAATGATCTTTATAATGTGCTGCTAGATTAAGTTTGCTAGTACTTTGTTGAGAATTTTTGCATCTATGTTCTTCAGGGATGTTGGCCTATAGTTTTTTTGTTGTTGTTGTGTCCTTGCCTAGTTTATTTTTTTTTTTTTTTGAGACAGAGTCTCACTGTGTTGCCCAGGCTAGAGTGCCGTGGCGTCATCCTAGCTCACAGCAACCTCAAACTCCTGGGCTCAAGCAATCCTCCTGCCTCAGCCTCCCAAGTAGCTGGGACTACAGG
>CAUYSK010028711.1:0-20589 GCA_963575035.1 Avahi laniger | reverse complement strand
AAATGATCTGGACTACTAAAAATATATATACATATAAAAAATTAGCCGGGCATGGTGGTGCATGCCTGTAGTCCCAGCTACTCGGGAGGCTGAGGCAGGAGGATCCCTTGAGCCCAGGAGTTTGAGGTTGCTGTGAGCTAGGCTGACATCACAGCACTCTAGCCTGGGCAACAGAGCCAGACTCTGTCTCAAAAAAAAAAAAAAAACATGGAGGCAACCAAGATATTCTCCAGTAAGCGAATGCATAAACAAACTGCGGGGTACGTCCAGACAATGGAATATTATCCAGTGCTAAAAAGAAATGAGCTATCAGGCCGGGCACAGTGAATTATGCCTATAATCCTAGCACTCTGGGAGGCCAAGCTCAGGAGTTCGAGACCAGCCTGAGCAAGAGTGAGATCCTGTCTCTATTAAAAATAGGAAAAAAAAAATTAGCTGGGCAACCAAAAATAGAAAAAATTAACCAGACGTGGTGGCACATGTCTGTAGTCCCAGCTACTTTGGAGGCTGAGGTGGGGAATCATTCGAGCCCAGGAGTTTGAGGTTGCAGTGACCTGGGCTGATGCCACTGCACTCTAGCCCAGGCAACAGAGCAAGATTCTGTCTCAAAAAAACAAAAAGAAATGAACAATCGGCCATGTGCGGTGGCTCACGCCTGTAATCCTAGCTCTCTGGGAGGCCAAGGCGGGCAGATTGTTTGAGCTCAGGAGTTCGAGACCAGCCTGAGCAAGAGCGAGACCCCATCTCTACCAAAAACAGAAAGAAATTAATTGGGCAGCTAAAAATATATAGAAAAAATTAGCCGGGCGTGGTGGCGCATGCCTGTAGTCCCAGCTATTCGGGAGGCTGAGGCAGAAGGATTGCTTGAGCCTAGGAGTTTGATGTTGCTGTGAGCTAGGATGACACCACGGCACTCACTCTAGCCCGGGCAAAAGAGTGAGACTCTGTCTCAAAAAAAAAAAAGAAATGAACAATCAAACCATGGAAGGACACGGAGGAAACTCAAATGTCTATTACTAAGTGAGAGAGTTACCTGAAAAGGCCACATACTGTACGATTCCAACTATATGGCATTCTGGAAAGGGCAAAACTATGGAGACAATAAAAGGATCAGTGGCTGCCAGGGGTCAGGGTGGAGGGAGGGTTAAGTCGGCGGAGCACAGAGGATTCTCAGGGCAGTGACGCTGTTCTGCACTGTATTATCATAATGGATACACGCTATTACACGGCTGTCGAAACCACTCTGACGGTGAACTGCAATGTAAACTATGAACTTTGGGTGAATGTCTCCACGATGGTTCATCGACTGTAGCAAACGTACTCCTCAGGTGCAGGATGCTGACAGTGAGGGCGGCTGTGGGGGAGGGGCGGGGGATGCATGGGAAATTTCCACATTTTCCACTCAGTTTCACTGTGAACCTAAAACTGCACAAAGTCTTTTAAAAAATGAAATGCACTAATTTTTTTAAAATTGTTCATTTTACGTTATATAAATTTCATTTTCATTTTAAAAGCGGAGGAGGGAAGTTACAAGGAATTAAGTTAATAAAACAGCAAACACACATTTATGACAGTGTGCTAAACACTTTACAAAATTTGTTTAATCCTCCTGACCACCTTATGAGATCTGGGAACTGAACCTCAACAGTCTAGCTCTAGAGGCTACACTCTTACCCAGTCCACCACACTCCCACGGTGCCAAAGTTCAGGCAGAACTAAGACCGAGGACTTTCTGACGGGGAAGGCTGCCCTCCAAAGCGAGTTAGAAGAGTTCCAGCAGAGACCGGCTAACTGATGCCAGTACGCGCGGTAGAGACGGATCCTGCGTAAAAAGCTGCACCAGATAATTTCTAAAGTCCTTGTCAACTCTACAACTGTGATTGGACTACAGCGTGCAAAACTAAAACTAACGTGACTTTGTTAACACAATGTACTATCCGTCCAGAATTTTTAAAATTCCACTCTCATTTTATAATCTACTTTCCTAGCTCAACTGCACATGAAAGAGGTATGTTAAAAAGTCACCCAAATTTATGCTTTCTGAATATTCTTTATTACAGAAAAAACAGACACTCCAGATTGGACTCCACTGTTCATTCCTGCATTTCATATTCTGAGCTATAAAAGTATCACACTGGTGACAATAAAAACTTCACCTGTTTCCTGACTGGGCTAAATTCTAGAAATTCCATTTCTAAAATTCTAGCCATAAGTTCAGGAGCTGATTTTTAGATAGATTAGATTTTTTTTAAGTTTAAACAAATACTTAACATTCTAATGCATTAATATACAAGTAAGCAGAGCTCACTTAAGTGGGAAGGCAAGTTGCCAGATGTTAACTGCGAAGGACTCTATCACAGAAGGGTGGGAGGATTAGACAGCCTCTCGTGGGGAAACTGGATTTACGCGATGCAGTCCAGGCCAAAACCGCATCACTGCTAATCAAGAATAAGGCCAAAACAAACAAACTACCCCAGAACAGCAGTTCTCAGCCTTTCCCACCGAGGCACACAGCGCAGGTACCTGCCCATCGCACAACAATTCCACGGGCAAAAGCAGATTCTGAGAAAACCCTCAAAAGATTTTTCGCGAAAATAAAGCAAACAGCAGCACAGACATCCTTTATCAGGGTAGCTATAAAAAGTGTTTTACAATGACATCACCATTTAAAGGTCTCAAAAAGGCCATCCTGTAAGGAAAAACAAAGATGGTAATCTTTTTAACTATTGAATTTTTTTTAAAGCCTTGATTTTTTTCTAGATCTCATGAAAATACTAATAAAGTGAGAAGGCTATGCTACCAAAGAATAACCCCAAATAAACCTGATTTTACCATTTACTTGTATCTTTTCACCTGCTCTCACCTTCTTCCTTATTAAAATGTGTCCTGCAGTAAAATTTAAAAGGAAACCGAGGTAAAAATCCACAAGCACACAAGATCCCGATTCCCATGCGGATGGGCACTAATTGCCCACCTGTGAGGGACCCTCACTGGCAGCAGCACGTGCTGTGCATTATGGGCAACTCCGGGCCTGGGGGCTGGAACTTCACCCACCTTCCCACGCAAGAAAGCACTGGGTCCAGCCCGGGCAACAGCAAAGCCGTCGCTACAAAAAAAAAAAAAATTAGCTGGCGCAGTGGCGCACGCCTGTGGTCCCAGCTGCTCAGGAGGCTCAGGTGGGAGGACTGCTTCAGAGTTCAAGGCTACAGCGAGCCATGATCAAGCCACTGCACTCCTGCCTGGGCAACAAAGCAAGACCCTATCTCTAAATTAAAACAAAAAACCAAAAAACAAATATTTTGGAATTATGTAAAATACCTTTTTCTTTACATTTACTTTATTAAAATTCCTCTGAGGAGTAAATTTAATTTACATAGATTTAGGAACTTGGAAAATTCAAGTAGCAATTTTAAATAGCAATTCTTAAGTTAAATTCTTAGAGCACATTAGCATGTGCAGCCCCCTGGCCATGTGACACCCTGCCCCCAAAAAATAAATAAATAAATTCTTGGATGAAAAATATTAAGTACATCTAAGCCATTCCTCATGGTGCGTACTAGTAAGTATTCCCTGAAAGGCATGACCAGCAGATAGAGGCAGCTCCCCTTATGGTGGACACACCACCTGCAGAGATGTCCAAGTTTGCAGAAGGCCCCTGCCCCTGCCTCTCCTCCCCTTCACCTGCCTCCGCCCCCCCAGGCGGTGCTGCCACCTGGCACCAGGGGGCTTGTGGGACCCTCTCCTCCCTCGTGTTTCTGACTTTCTTCTCCAGATCACAGTGAACAGGCCACTTTCCCTCCTCTCCCTCTTACTGGCTCAGTCACTTAGGACTCCTTCCTCCAGTTCAACCTTCCTTTCTTAATTCTGTCGCCTCTTCATCCCAGGTGTGAGCCACGGAGGGACTGATTGTGGCCCGCTCCCTGCAAAACCTTTTAGAGCTACCCTACCGCTTCGGGGCCCACTCACCACAAAATTTTAACTATTAATAGTACTTCGTCACTGATTTATCATAACAATTGTCCCTCAGTATCCTTGGGGGCATTGGTTCCAGGACCCCCAATGTACACCCAAATCTGCACACACTCAAGTCCCACCTTTGGCTCCGAGGAACCCGAGTATTTGAAAAGTTTCACATCCCGCAAATACTGTTGCTTTTGGTTGGGAAAAAACCCACGGATAAGTGGACCTACACAGTTTAAATTCATGTTGTTCCAGGGTCAACCATACTTATACTGTAATGCGTGTGTGTGTGTGTGTGTGTGTGTGCGTGTGTGTACATGCTGTGTTTTCACTGCAAATTTGCCCAATTTCCACTTATCACAGGTTAAATAGGTTTCTGACGGTCACTTTTGGAGCTTAAACAGTTTATACAGTGTTCCCAATGAGAAAATACATTTGGGTTCCAACTTGAACTTCTGATAGTTAAAGTATGAGTTGCCTTTTGGGTCATCTGGGAATCAGAAATGGCTTAGGTCCCAGGAAACAATGTATTGAAACGCTGGGTTGAGGCAGCGGAATAGTCACTGAAGATCGCCCTGCCCGGAGAGGAGGTGGTCCAGGAATTTCAGCCGGGGCCAGGCAGTTCCGCTGACCCAGGCAAGAGGACCTGAGAGTGGAGAATTACGACCTGTCTGAGTGTTCGGGTGAAAGGGTCTCATTTGGACCAGAACTACGCACGGACTAACCCTTGTTAGCCACTGCTGGGGGTTTCTCAGATGTCGGGGTTCTACGCTGCTCCCAGCACCAGCCTGCCTCAGTTTGCCTGTTTATACTTGGGTTTCCAAACGATAAGGAAGTACAGTCAGGACTGCTCTATCCCAAGTCAAGGCTTTTGTCCCAAATCCTTATCTGCTCTCCTACCCACTGAGCTGAGTTTCTAGATAAAACAGAAACCTCAGGAAACCCTTTTGCCTTTCTCCCTCAGGCCTCAACAACCAAACCTGGCCTGAGTGGCCCGTATTTGTTTTCCCTTTGCCTCTGGACTCACTCTGTCCATCAGGAGTGGCGACCCCACAAGCAGAAGACACTCACGAGCCAAGCTGACTGGACAAAAGGCCCTGCAGGCTCTGTCCTTACTCTCTGCCAGGGCTAGACCTCTGGCCTCATGCTATCACTGTGACCCCCGGAGACCTTGGACACCCACCACCCATCAGCCACTCTGAACAGCCCCCGACACCCAGAACCTCCGCACACCTCACTCACTTGACATTCTGTCCTTTGCCTGGGTCGACACCCAGCCCTTCCACCCCTGCAGGGAGGCTCCTCCAAGAACCGCTCTGAGAAGATCACTGCCGACTCCTCAATCACCAGCCCAACTGCCTTTCCTCGTTCATTTCTCTCTCCAAAACCTGAACCACTGACCACATCCACCTGGAACGCCCCATTCCACACACATCCTGATTCTCTCTGCTCTGCTCTCACCCCCAAGCCCCAGCAACCACCTATGATAGATTTCATATGAAACAAAAAATGCAACAAAGACACAATCTGCTCAGATCCACTGTTACGTGCATTATTCTAAGCAGTGATAAAAAGTTCAAACCTTTTAAGAACAGTCAGAAAGAATAATTATAGAAAATATGGGGTCGATAAACTTTACCGGGTGAATAAACAAATATATATTCATCACTGGCATTAATGACCTCTCCAAAACCATATTTCATTCAAACAAATATTAATGTTGTAGTTATTATTAAAGTCACCAAAAGGGAGGGGAAAGGCTATGTTATGAAATTACCCCAGTGTTACTTAACATGTTCCAGTTTAGAAAGTTTTAAAATGTCGTATTTCATATAAAAAAGAATTTAAGTCAATATTATTTTCTGTCCGAGGCTTTGAATGTTTAGGTGTGTATTAGTTGCTTCTTAGCCAAGCAAGAGAAGGCTCTTGTACACTTGGGCACTGACTTCCTTAAACCCTTGCCAAATGAAAACGTTTTATACAGGAATCATGAGCAGATAGCAATGGATATTTACAAACAACTCGGAAGCAAGATCAGGCCCTGCCAACTCGGGGCTTTACAATCCAGTCTCGGATTACCAAGGTCCCTACCGTTAACACAGCACCAGTAACTGAGGTGCTCAAACACCGAGAATGACTGCGGCCCACCTGCTAGTACCCCCCACACACTGTTCCTTTAATAATTTTAGCCCAGAGTGAGCAGGGCTTAAGGAGAGAATTAAATTCAAGTCAGTGCATTTTGCTACTTACTTATTACTCTGACAAATGTTTGAAATGCATGGCAAAAAGAAAGATTAGGGATTATCCACGAATTTTAATTATTTCTGTTATCCTTGTTACTAACTCCATAAGTTAATAGGAAACCGGCATGAGTTAGTCAAGGCATTTAAAAGGTAAATATAATCTGCCTGACACAGGACTTTAATCCCCCATATCATAAGCGACCCTATTCTTCAATTAGCCTCTACCTAGGATTTGTTCTCATTGTCTACTGTGAACTCAGTACAGTCTGCCCTTTGCTAGGTGCTGGAGACAGAAAAAAAGAGTGGGCAGTCTCCTCCCGGAGGCCACTGGAGAATAAAAGATGGGAGTCTTCCCACGTGCAGGCTGGGGATGGTGGGGCAGAACTGGCCAGCAGGAGCAGCCAAGAGGGGCCGTGCATCAGCTGCTTCACCTGAGAGCACGCCCGTAGGACCAACGGCTCTGGAGAAAACCTCAGGGCTAGGCCTACATTCTGACTATAAATACTCTGCCATCTAAATGGATCAATACTCAGGGCCAGTTTCCTTCGTGTGCCAGGCCCCATGCTTAGAAGGGTCCCATGCACGGTTTAATGCTCTAGTGCCATACTGAAATCCTTTCTTTTTTTTAAGAGACAGGGTCTCACTGTTGGCCAGGATGGAATGCAGTGGTATGATCATAGCTCACTGCAGCCTCAAACTCCTGGGCTCAAGCGATCTTCCCTCCTCAGCCTCCTTAGTCACTGGGATTATAGACATGAGCCACCACACCTAGCCTACTAAGAATTTCATTTAGGGGCCGGGCACGGTGGCTCACGCCTGTAATCCTAGCACTCTGGGAGGCCGAGGCGGGCGGATTGTTTGAGTTCAGAAGTTCAAGACCAGCCTGAGCAAGAGCAAGACCCCGTCTCTACCAAAAATAGAAAGATATTAATTGGATAGCTAAAAATATATAGAAAAAATTAGTTGGGCATGGTGGCGCATGCCTGTAGTCCCAGCTACTTGGCAGGCTGAGGCAGTAGGATCGCTTGAGCCCAGGAGTCTTAGGTTGCTGTGAGCTAGGCTGACGCCACGGCACTCACTCTAGCCCAGGCAACAGAGTGACACTCTGTCTCAAAAAAAAAAAAAAAAAAAGAATTTCATTTAGCTAGGCGTGGTGGCTCATACCTATAATCTGGGCACTTTGGGAGGCCAGCCTCGGCAACATAGCAAGACCCCATTTCTAACAAAAAATTTAAAAATTAGCCAGGTGTGGTGGCACGTGCCTACAGTCCCAGCTACTTGGGGAGGCTGAGGCAGGAGGATCGCTTGAGTTCGAGGCTGCAGTGAGCTATGATCATGTCACTGTACTCCAGCCTGGGCAACAGAGTGAGACTCTGTCTCTCAAAAAAAAGTAAAAGAAATTCTCAATTTTTGAACAAGGGGACCTACACCTTCATTGCACATTGGCCCCTCGGATTATGTAGCTGTACCTATCAGTATTTACCATCAACTACATCTGAAATACACAACACTAAATGCAACTGGATTCTGCATCTCAGATGGCATAAATTATATTCTGTTAAAGCCACTTAACAGATAACCTTATACATATCATTCTAAAGTTACATTTCTTTAATATAAGTTTATGACATTCAACTGTTTCTAGGTGGTCCTTAAAATGAAAGTACTACATAAGAAAAATTTTGTATTAGGAAGAGCTCAGAATAAATATGTCTGTCACACTTTAAGTACATAAACAAAAATGACATTCACTTTTACTGAGTTTTAAAATTCGCTTAGGGCCGGGTGCAGTGGCTCACATCTGTAATCCTAGCATTCTGGGAGGCCGAGGCAGGCGGATTGTTTGAGCTCAGGAGTTCGAAACCAGCCTGAGCAAGAGCAAGACTCCGTCTCTACTAAATAAATAGAAAGAAATCAGCTGGACAACTAAAAATATATATAGAAAAAATCAGCCAGGCATGGTGGCGCATGCCTGTAGTCCCAGCTACTCGGGAGGCTGAGGCAGAAGGACTGCTTGAGTCCAGAAGTTTGAGGTTGCTGTGAGCGAGGCTGACGACACGGCACTCTAGCCTGGGCAACACAGTGAGACTCTGTCTCAAAAAAAAAAAAAAAATTCACCTAGAATCTAAAGACATATTTCTAAGTGATTTATGCTATGACTGAAGATTGGGTAAATAAGGAATAGTTAAAGCATAAAAATCAAAGGACTAGAAAAAATAATTTACTTTTCTAACAAAGCACTTTTAGCCAATTAGCATAACAAAAATATAAAGAATGAAGAAATGTCATTTTCTCAACTAGCTGTAGTTTGAGAATTCTAGGTTTTTTTCCAGTCCCTTTCATGAAGTTAAACCCTGCTCCGAGGGCCTGGGTATTTACTCCGCAGGTGGCTGGGTGGGTGTCCCAACCTCTGCGTCTGCAGCACTGCGCGGGCGCATTCCTCAGAAATCCACCAGAAATCAGGGTCTAGGTCCCAAAGGCTCCCAGCCTCTCAGTGTGAGAGGTGGTAAAACACAGAGTTGCAGGGCTGGATACCAAGGAGTGATAAGATTCAGTTCTAAGGGAAGCCGACTAAAGTCTCGAACAATGTTTTTAAGAAAAGGGCTCCTTTGAGAGCCAGCAAGTGCCCAGCACAAGTAAAGTTCACAGAGAAGCTGAATGATCAACATTAAGGGACATGTAAAGAAACGTCTGTTTTACAAGGAAGGCTACTTAAGTATAGAGGACAGAACTTTCAAAGTTCCTTTCAACTCCAAGGCTGAAGTCCTGGGTAGAAATTCTACGGGAGACAATGGCAAAGGAAGGAATCGCTCAGCTGAAATGTCAGTTTGCACCTAGAGTAGGAAAAAAAGCAAAGACTTAAAAGTCTAATAAGAGGTCAGGAGTTTGAAACCAACCCGGGCAACACAAACAAAGACCTTGTCTCTACAAAGAACAAAAAATTTAGCCAGGCTAAATTTAATAAAAAAATTTAGTCCCAGTTACTTGGGAGGCTGAGGCAGGAGGACTGCTTGAAATAAGGAGTTTGAGGCTACAGTGAGCTATGACTGTACCACCGCACTACAGCCTGGGCAACAGAGCAAGACCCCATCTCTCAAGAAAAATAAAATAGAATTAAAAAAATAAAAATTTTTTTTTAAAAAGTCTAATAAGAAAACTCCTAGACAACTGTGAAATATGTATTTGGTTAGAAAGGGCACCTGTGAGGGATTATGGAGGTCAAGAGTGGGTGTAGGATGGTACAGCCACTCTGGAAACTTCTGTCAGTTCATCAAAATGTTAAACATAAGAGTTACCGTAAGACCCGTCAATTCCACTCATAGGTTAATACCCAAGAAAACTGAAATAGGTCCACTCAATATCCTGTGCACAAATGTTCATGGCAATAGTTTTCAAACAATGAGTTAAAGGAAGTACGGATCAAGGGAGACTTGAAAAGTAGCAGGCTTCACATAAGCTCTTGTCACAAGAGAATCGGACTGGCCCAGAACAGACGGCTGAAAGACATTATTCATGTCTGACTAAAAAGGTAAAAGAGAAAAGCATGATTCTTCCTCTAGTATGCTGCCACATACTTCTCATTGGGGTTCTGGAATGGAAAGAACTTAACTTTCAGATGTGTTTTATAGGTTTTTAAGTTGTTCTAAATTCAGTTACTTTGAAGTAATTGAATCTTTGCCGAGAACCATTAAAAATAAAAAAAAAAACCTTAGCAACAGATCTTGTGAAAAATTTTAATCTAATAATAATATCCTAAAGCTCAATGAGAAAATGAGCAAAAATATGCCTAAAACATAGGGGAAAAGGACCTATCAAATCAGACGCAACTGAACACACCATTCCAACTCCTGCGTGGTGGTGGGTCTTAGGGAAAAGATGGGAACCCTGTGTCAGTCTGACACACAGGGAAGGGAGGCTACCAAGGTTTCAGGGTTCCTATCTGTGGCCTTTGCGTGGTCTCTTCTGGTGTCCAAATGTCACTTTTGAGGTGGTTGGTTTTTTAAAAAACAATGCAAGAACATGACATGGCATAAATCATTTCCACCAATCTTGAATCCATATTCCTGAAACTCCACTAAAATCTGTATTTTGTAGCAAATCAACATTTTAAATTTCATTTGTAAAGATACATTTCTTCAAGCAACTTTTCCTAGCGAATGAAGACCACAGAAAAAGCAAGCTTTTTTTTTTTTTTGAGACAGAGTCTCGTTCTGTTGCCCCGGCTAGAGTGCCGTGGAGTCAGCCTAGCTCACAGCAACCTCAAACTCCTGGGCTCAAGAGATCCTCCTGCCTCAGCCTCCCAGGTAGCTGGGACTACAGGCATGCGCCACCAAGTCTGGCTAATTTTTTCTATATATTTTTAGTTGTCCAGCTAATCTCTTTCTATTTATTTAGTAGAGACGGGGTCTCGCTCTTGCTCAGGCTGGTCTTGAACTCCTGAGCTCAAAGGATCCTCCCGCCTTGGCCTCCCAGAGTGCTAGGATTACAGGTGTGAGCCACCGCGCCCAGCCACAAGTTATAATGATATAAAACTTCAACCAAAACACATGAGAAATAGAGTCTTGGTGGTTTTGAGGATAATCAGATCTTCTCTTTTATTTCAATTCTTATAATTGAAAACTCTAAAAAATTATATTTACCAGTCATAGAAAGCAATAATAAAAATAATTCAATCCTTTTTATCTATGTTCTAAAATTTTAATTATCTCAGCTTCCTCATTTTAAACTTTGCACTTGGTTTAATAAGCTTAACCAAGTTCTGAAACTAGTGTTATGAAATTACAGCATTTTCTATTTTCAATGCAAAAATAATTATATTTTACATTTCATAAAAATTTCATTTATTGGTCATATTCCTATCTAAAACTGAAATGTCAGTTGCTCCTTTTGGCTTAAAAATCAAATACTGGCATAGATAATTTATGATATGAGCTCCTAAACCTTCCCTTTGAACTCTTGGCTTTATGAATTTTCTCCTAAAAGAGGTATACAGCCAAAGGATGAATTTTGGTTAACTGAAGGTTCCAGTTAAAAGGGTTAAAGCCCTTAAATTGGACTATGTTCAGAATTAGTAATATTTAATTATTCCTTTAGAAGTTATAGGTCTCCTTCATGAGAAGTGAATGTTATTTAATTTCAGCATTAAAATTGTTAGACTAGGGGTAATATTGAAGTCTACATTCAAATGACATGTTTCCTCATAGTTGCTTCTGAAAAACTAGGTAACAAATTAAGAAACCATTTTCCAAAAAAAGCTGAGAATTACAGTATTTTTTAAAATGGACTCAGTGGCAGTCACAGAGCTACAAACTTCAAAGGCTGAGACAGATTTTTATCATCTAAAATCCCCAACATGGCAACCAACCCTTGCCGTGGACCCTGAATGGACCCTTGAAAATTTACCTACTAATGAATTCCAATATCCACAATAAGAATTTAAAGTTTTTACACTCCATGTCTACACTGTTTTTCAGTATATAGCATTTACCTGTCAGGTGAAAATTAAGATGTAAAAATACTATGCTGTCTAAACCGAAATAATAGTTATCCATCCATTCAATCATGCAAATATTGTGTGCCTACCATGTGCTGGTCATAGGATACATATTTGAAATATACACCCTTCCACCTCGGGGCACATGTTTTACTGAGGGTAACAGACAATAAACAACATAAATAACTAAAGAGGGTTAGAATGGGATAAGCGCTATGGAAAAATGTAACACTGAAGCAGGGAAAAGAGGATTCGGGAGTTCAGGGAGAGATGATTTCAGACAGGATGGTAAGGAGAGGTCTCTCTGAGAAGTCTGTACACAAATGGAAAAATAACAGTGGGCACTATTTATTTAGCTTTGAAATGCACTATATGATTGCATCTTTTTAAATATTCATATAAGATTTCTATTTTTTCTACTTCAATCTTCTATTTCCTGATCATATTTCCCGTTCTCCCAAGACTGGAGAGAAGGCAGGCAGCCTACAGACGTTGACCATCGAAGGCATGCCAAAGATATATTTCCTAGTATTTCAGTTTATTTGATGTTTTTTTGAGAACTATAGCTACAATTAAAGCAAAATTTGGGGGGGGGTCTCTACGAAACAACTAAATAATAGTCAAAATGTGATTTATATTAGAAAATCTATCATTCTCTCCAGCGGTTTGTACATAATCTCTCCCTAACAATTATTAGAAGTAGCTAGAGTATGAAGTAGTTCATGCCATACGGTCTTGCAGCAATAAAAAAGTTCAGATATTAGCTGAAATGATCATCTTTTAAAATAAGCCCACAGAAAGTATCTCCACAAATTGCATATTTACTTATGAAATACATTTGTCTTATTTCAAAATGAAATTGTTTTATTAGCACTTCATGTAATCTCTGAGACATTTTCTAACTTGCAAGCAGAAAAAAACAAAAGCAACAGTCACTGACATCTAAATGTTTTTATTTTGAATAAATACTAAAAAGTTTGAAGAATATAACTGCACTAAAAGAAAAGCTTAGAAAAAGTTAGCAAATTACAAATGACTCAAATACTCAACACATCTTTCACATCAAATTTCTGTCAGCCCACCATAATGAAGATACTCAGTAGTTACAACGTATGCTGTTAAGTAACCAAAGTAATTAAATAATGAATAGCAAACGTAGGTGAATGTGCAAACTTAAGAAAACATGAATTTTAACAAGAAATGCTATCACTCACTAAATATACTTGAACTGTTCCAAAAATACCAACCCAAGCACATATTTTTAAAATGTGTGGGCTTTCCTCAAGAGAAGCAAAACTTTGACATTTTTTTCTCTCGGATATATTAGACTTTCAGACCTCCATCCCACATCTGGAAAGAACATTTCAAACTTAGCTTGATGTAATTTTTAAAAATCAAATTGAGAGACATTAGATACTTGGTGGCTAAGAGCTGAATCTGACTGAGTCAACAGAATGTTAGAAATGAAATAAAAGAAGTATTCAAAGTTTATCATCCTCCATGTGAGGAAAGGGACAGGAAACAAAAGATGCATTCGCCTCTTCTGCCCTTTAATTTGTGAACACCATACTTCTCTCCTTATGTCATGCCGAGGAGGAGAAAACGAGAATTATTAAAAGCTTGCTAAATTCAAATATGGCCATTTCATCTAGACATCTATCAACCTCGTCCCCAAAATTTGATTTAAAAAAAAATCAGAGGAATAGATTCAAGCACTGCATAGAGTACATCCAGATCACTTTGCTCCGAGGCCAAGGAAAATGTTTACGATTTCAAGACCATTCAGAAGCATATACAGTATCTGCAATGCGTAAGCTTTTCGTTGGCAAGACCAGTCAATATCAGAAGATTAAGTGGATGAAGGTTAAAAGACAGTAATCAATTAGCCAAGAAACATTATCTGCCACCTAACCATAAAATAATTTTGGTGCTACAATCCTAAGGAATCAGAGGGGTTTCTCATTTCTGTCGAGGCCACCTAACCCTCGCAGGATCTAAATTACCGTCAGAAAAACTGACCGCACCAAGGCGTCAGGGTGGAGGAGACGGAGATTTCTCACACTGGGTGAGACCACCGTCGCAAGCCCCACCAGGATTTCACCTTTGGGTGAAAAGGTGGGAGGGGAGCAAGAAGTTTCAGCCTCTGCTCGACTGAAAACAGACGACGTTTAAAGGACCCTGGGAGGAGGCGGAAAGGGGCGAAGTCGTGCTGTCCGCGGTGCAGCAGCAGGGAATCGGGATCTCGGGAAAGGGGTGCGGAGGAGTGGGCGCTTATGTAAGCACACACCAAAAACTGAGCGTGCACCCCCAGCCTGATGCACAGCGGAGCACACATCACACGTACACAGCATCGCACCCAAGGGTGCATCCCCAGCCTGCGAGCTCTGAGGAAGGCAGACTGACCCCTCGGCCCGTCCGCACGTCTCCCCAAATCAGCGCAACCACCACCTCGGGCCGCAACGGGGGCGACCGAGGCGCCCCGCCTGGGACTGAGCCTGGCTTCCTCGGGGCGCCCGCAGCGCGCGCCCACGGTCTCTTGCGACCTGGCCCGGCTCCGCGCGCCAAGCCCCTAACCCCACGCCCTAACCTGGCTCCCTGCACTTGGACCCGGTTCCTTGCACTCAGACCCGAACCCCTGCGCCCCGACCCGACTCCCGCACTCGGACCCGAACCCCTGCGCCCGACCCCGCGGCCCGGCCCGGCCCCGCCGCTTACCTCGCGTGGCCCAGACCCCGCCGCCGCACAGCAGCCCGGCCAACAGCAGCCAGGCGGCCGGGACCAGCGCGGGCGCAGGGTGGTTCAGCATCGCTCGGACTCCCGGCGCCGCGGCCGGCCCGACCCGGGAGCGGCAGGGAGGCGCGCAGGACGCCGGGGAGGCTCTCGCGGGCCGGGGCCGGGTGCTTCGCGGCGCGGCGAGCACTGGGGTCCGAGGAGCAGCCGCCGCCGCCGCCGAGACGCTGGGCCGCGCGCTCCGGCCGCGGGCGCCCTCCCCGCCTCGGAGCAGCGCTTCGCTGGAGGCAGCGGCAGCAACTAAGATGGCGGCGGCGCTCTCTCTCGGGTCCGGCGAGGGTACCCGGCCGGGGGCGGGGTGGCGACGGGAGGGGCGGGGAGGGGAGCGACGCGAGGCGCGCGCGCGGCGGACCCGGGGAGTGCGCGGGCACGCGAGGGCGGGGGAGGGGCGCGCGCGGCGGACCTGGGGAGCGGGCACGCGCCTCCGAACCGCCGGCAGAGCCCGGAGCGCGCGCCCGCGGGGATGCGCCTTGGGGGCTGGCTCCGAGCGGCGGGAGGGGCCTGGAGACGGCACCCCCTGCGCCCGGCCGCAGCCCGAGGGCAACCACTCCCATCCCCCACGCGCGCCCCGGGCACCTGGGGGCTGGCGCCTCCCGTCTCTAACCCGAGATATTCGTCTTTCCCACCTCCTCCCCCAAGGACTGCGGGGCCCTGGGCGCCGGCACCCTGTCACTTAGGGAGAGTCACGTCGCCTCCCAGAACCCCGGTGTCCTCTTCTGCCAAGCGCAGGTGAGGAGAGCGAGCTGGCGGGGTCGTGGGAGGTGTTCACCCGGACTAGGTCAGCGAGACGCGCGTGGTAAACAGCCAAGAGCTGCGCAGCACGTGCCGCACTGGGTCCTGCCCGGGCCGGGGCCCCAGGGAGTCCGTCCTGAATTTACTAAAGAAATTTGTTTGTGGCTTTTTACAGGTGGTCTGCGTGCCCCCTCTTTCTAAATGATCTTAGTGTGATGCTGTCTCAGAAATGTCCCAAGGGATAAAGAGAATAAAGAAGCCCCTCCCCCCACCACGGAGTCCTGCAGGGATCTCTGGGTCCTTCCATCTTCCTTGTCCTGGGGCCCCCTTCTCTCAGCTGGACCGCTGGCACTGCCGCCCCGCTGGAGGAAAGGCCGGGAACAGTCAGGCTGGGCTTCTGTGTGCCAGGCAGCGTGCCCTGGGAGAGACATTATTGGCTGCATTTTGCAGGTGAGGAAACCAAGAAGGGTGACATGACTTCCCCAGTTGGGACAACTATTGTAAAAAGATCGTGGTATTAGAGAGACACCAGCAGCAACAGTTAACGATAAAACGTTGACTTTTGCAGACTCTGCTGGAAGAGCTATCAGTGGACATCCAGGGGCATGTCTTCTGAGAGGGTCCTGCTGCCAGGGTGGGGTCAGGGTGGAGGAGGCTGGGCAGCACTGGAGGGTGAGGGGAGAATGGTTTGTGGGGTGCAGAGGACTTGAGAGTAGTGGGCAAGGAGCCCAAAAAGGTAGATTGAGCCAGATTGTGAGGTGCCTGACAGTAACAGGTTGAGGGGCTGGGACTTGATCCCACAGTCAACAGGAAGACCCAGAACCGCTGTGAACGGAATTTGCCGTGACCTGAGGGAAGCTTCCAAAGCAATCTATAATCGAATTCGCTCCTTCCTGTGCTTTGTTCCCCACAAGCCCCTCATCAAAGCCTGAAGAGTCCATCTTCATAGCGTCCCTCTCCCCTGGGTTGAGCAAGGCTAGCCTCCCCTCGGTTGGACCCTTCTGCAAGGCACCTGCCTGGCCCTGCCATCTCCAGGCCACGCCCACCACTCCTTCCAGCCAAGGCTTTGAGTCATCCTCTCCCGCCCCGGGTCATAAACTCAGTGAGTGCCTCCCTGCTGCCGCCCCATCAGGTCCAGACAGCTCTGCCGTGCTTGGCTTCCCACGCCTCAGCCCCAAGCCCCACCCAACTGGCCTCAGGGCATGCTGTCTGCCACTGTCTTCACTCCATCCATTCCTGCCCAGGGCCACCATCACACGGCACATTCTCTCCCACCCCTGCCCTGTGCTTGAGGTCCTTATAGGGAGCCTCTGGGCTGCCTCCAGGAAATCCTCCTATCAGACCCTCCCTCGCCAACCCCTACCTGCTCTAACTGTACAGTCCAGGCTTTGTAATCTGCTGCCAACTGACTAATCCTCTGTGTCCTTGTCTCCTCCCCACTGTATTCTAGTGGGAAGGACCCAGATGGCACAGTCAGGCAGGACTGGACTGGAGTTCTGGCTCCCGCTCCTGCAAATGACCTTGGACAAGTTATGGAACTTTCTGAGTCTCTTTGCTCACCTGTGAAATGGAATAACAACACCTACTTCCATCAGTTGTGAGAATTAAATGAGATGATGCAATTACAGTGCCCCTCAGCGCCTAGTATACGGTACGTCGAAATACATGGTAGTTTCTCTTTCCCTTTGGAGTATAGCCTTCTGAGCTGCTTGTATCCTGGTGAACGCATAGTAGGTACGCAATAAATACTCAGTGATGAAATAAATGAATTGCTGTGTTAGGTTTTTTAAAAATTATTATTATTATGAAGTTTATTCCTCAGAGGGTGAAAAAATGTACCCTGTAGGTTTCCAGGGACCTTTAAGCTTTACAGAACATAAAATCAGAAAGGTATAATCTCAGAGCTATGAGTGGAGTCAATAGGCTGATGATGCCAAGAGGGGAAATTTCATGTGTTCAGTTCCACTAAAATACAAACAAAAGCTCTTTAGTGTCTGGAATCCTGATCCCTTTATCTTCCTACCCTCACTGTCCCTTAAAGAAACAAAGAGATAGATCAAGAAGGTCCCCCGGCAGGTGGGGCAGACAGACAGCTGGTGAGATCAGTGCAACCTGCACCTGCTGGGATTTCGCCCACGTGAGAGTTGGTCCAGCTGCAGCGCTCAGCTCGGAGTCCTGGCAGCGAGGGAAACCAGTGCAGTCGGTTTCTGGTCTGCCTGACAATGGCCTTGGCCATACTGGCACATTTCAAAGGTCTCCCCCATGATGGATTAGTTAATCCTTAAAATGGCACTGAGATGGGGGTTAATTCAGGCTTATGCTGTGGTTAGCAGGGAGAGGGGCCTTGCCTGAGCTGAGCCGTGGACAGAGTGGCGGCATCAGGCGCCCTGGAGCAGTGGGGACCGAGGCAGCACCCAGGCCTGTTGTTAGCGGGGAACATAGACTCAGTAAGGAGGTGGCTTGGTTAGCTGGTCAAAAAAAACTTAAACTTTTGAATATACCCAACCCATGCGAGGCAGTAGGTGGAGAAGACACAGAAAATTTTCCAAGATGCTGCACCTTTGAGATGACTCTTGCTAATAACAACGTATCACAGTAACTTATGTCTCCAGCAGCCCTTTGCAGAGGTTAATTCTATTGTGTCTATTTTACAGATGAGAAAAATACCAGATTTGCTGAGGAGCACATTGCTAGAAAGTAGGACTTCCAGGATTCAATTTCATGTCTGTCTGAGCCCAAAATGGAGCATCGGCCCCTATGCGAAATTACCCCCACAGATACCAAAATAAGCCCCGCACCTGCTCTCACAGCGCGGAATCAGCCTGCTCCACCGCCGTGGGGTGCGGCTTCGGGCTCTGGCTGTAGGGCATGTGGCAGGCAGATCTCGCTGAGCCTCGGCTCCTCGCTGGGGATGTTAATTCCCAGGTGCAGAGCTGCCTTAAGGATGAAATGAGATCACACGCGGGAAAGCTCTTTGCTGGCGACACGGAGCCATTCTCAGGTGGGCGTGTCGTTACTGTTGTGCACACTGTGCCGTTGGCTCGTGTGTGTGAATGGAGCCGGAGGCAGGGGAGCGGTTATTACAGCTGCTTTCCCAACGGTGTGCTCGGAAACAGACCCACGTCAGGGCAGCAGCGAGGAGGGTGTGAGAACCTGGATGAAGCAGCTGATGACAAACTCCTGGAAGCTCTAAAGTCACAGCCCCCGGAACCACCACCAGGGGCCCCTCAGAACGCCAGAAAGTGCAAGGCCTGGCCCCATCTCTGCCTTCCGGCGGCCCGGCCAGCTCACGCCACTGCTGTTCAAAGGGATAAATAAATGGGAGACAAAACGACCTTGTGCTTAGGAACAAAGACACCTGCTGTCGTGGTTGCACAGACCTGGGTTCAAACCCGTTTCTACCCACTCCTTCCTTTTTATAAAATGTCAGTTTAATTTTGTTTTATAGTTAAATATTTACATGGTTCCAGAGTCATATCTAGAAAACAAGGTGTTCCAAGAAGTTTAGTTCCAGTCCTGTTTCCTCTTCCCTGCCTCCTCCCGCCCTTGTGATTACCATTTTGTCCATGTGTGGCTTACCTTTCCATTGTGTTATTTTTTAAACACAAATATTTGTATATATTTCTCTCCCTTTTCTTAGATAGAAGGCAGCATGTGACGCCTGCTGTTCTACATCTTGCTTTTTTCACTTAATAAAACATCCTGGAGACCACTCCGTCGCAGCATGCAGATACAGTCTTCCTTCGTTTCCACAGCTGCATGGCACTCACCTGTGTGGCCATACCCAAGTTTATTTCATCAGTCCCTTACTGAGGAATATTTCTGCCCCATTGATGGGTTGTCTCCAACCTTTTGCTTTTACAAGGATTGCTGCAGTGAAGCCTATTTGTATTGTTTGCCATTTGTGCCTCTTTCTACCTCTGCGACCTTGGGCAGGGTCCTTACTTAACCTCTCCAATCTCGGTGTCTCCACCTGTAAAATGGAGACAAGTCAGCAGCCCCCTCCCTGGGAGGTTGCGAGGAATAGGCGAGCAGCGTGCACAAGGCAGAGAGCAGAGGTCCAAGCGCTAGAAGCAAATGTTAAACAACACTTGCCGGTTATTATTATTCATTGTTCATGCCTTGGAGCTTCAAGCTCCTCTGGCAGAGACCCTTACTTGGGAAGGGGCGTTCCTGTGGTCTCCAGGCAGCCAGGTTGGGGCTGTGGGCTCATTTCAGACTTCCCTGTGCTTTCTATGGCTCTCCATTTGCCAAGGAACTAAGAGAATTCCCAAGAATAAAGCATCAATTATTGCTGGCTGGTGAAAACTTCCAGGGAAGGGCAGCCTCACCTTCCCACAGAAGCCAGGTAGCTCATTTCTACACCCAAAAGGTGCAAACTTTGCTCCCTCCCACCACAAAACTGAAGGTAACACACAGCCAATTCCCCTCCCGCTTTGGACAGGCAGCCAGGGAGGTACACGAACCACTCAGCATGAATCGCACACCCCGGTGCGCTGTGCGGCACACGCAACACATGGGCGAACATGGTCCCCACCCTCTGAGGATGCACACACCAAACATGATGTGCCCTGTCCGCACATAACACCCAGGGGAAAAGGACTGGGCTGGGTTTCCAGGAAGGACCAAGAGAGGACAAGGGAAAGGCTAGGGCAGAAACAGCCACTGCTTCCCCAACACTGCAGAGGAAACACAGCCACTGTTCGGGCACAGTGAAAACAACACCAAACTTAGAGTCAAGAGACCTCGGTTCCATTGGTATCTCCATGACATTTGTTGGAATTGTGGGGAGGTTGTAGGGTAAAGTGGTTAAAAAAAATAGGAATGTCTTACTCACATAGTCTTGATGCAGGTAGAACTGGGTTCCAGTTTCTAGCAGGAAAGAGCAGACAACCTGATTACTCTGAGCTTCACTTTCCTCATCTGTAAAATGGGCACAATAGTAATATGTCCTCTGGCTTCTTGTATTAAATGAGAGGATGTAGATAAAGGGTTTAGCTCAGTGTGTGACACATAATAAATGCTCATTTAGTGGAGACTGCTCTTAGGATGATGATGATGGTGATGGTGTATTAATATGTGAGTGTACTTTGAAAAGTCTAAGGAGATGATGATGGTTATCATAACTGCTTTCATGTAGCACTATAGGGTTCACATCTGTTTAGTACACGCTCTTTCTCAAAGGGCATCTATACGCATTCAGGCCTCACAATAATCTCCAGGTAGAAGTTTTTTTTTTTTTTTGAGACAGAGTCTCACTCTCTTGCCTGGAGCGAGTACCGTGGCGTCAGCCTAGCTCACAGCAACCTCAAACTCCTGGACTCAAGCAATCCTACTGTCTCAGCCTCCCAAGTAGCTGGGACTACAGGC
>CAUYSK010028710.1:0-45832 GCA_963575035.1 Avahi laniger | reverse complement strand
ATAGAAAGAAATTAATTGGACAACTAAAACTATATAGAAAATAATTAGCCGGGCATGGTGGCGCATGCCTGTAGTCCCAGCTACTCAGGAGGCTGAGGCAGGAGGATCGCTTGAGCCCAGGAGTTTGAGGTTGCTGTGAGCTAGGCTGACGCCATGGCACTCTAGCCCAGGCAAAAGAGTGAGACTGTATCTCAAAAAAAAAAAAAAAAAAAGATGAAATCTTTTTTTAAACAGTGTTTACCATGTCATGTGAGAAATTACTGAAGAGACTGGGAAGGTTTAACTTGTTAAAAAAAAGAAGAATTTTAAAAAATAACAAGAAGAGATATATGGAAACATAGCCTCCAAATTAATCTCTCTTAATGCAAAAGAGAAAAAGAATTATTTTAATTAGATCCAGGAGGAACAAGTGAATATTAGGCACAGATTTTAAAGAAGACTGTGTTAACTGCTGGAACTCCCAAGAATGAGACAGGCCTCTTTGGAGAAGTCACCTTCCTTTTATGGTAGCAAATCACACGGGAAAAAGAAGCAGCCATGTGGGTTTTCATAAGACACTGGACCTGTTGACTTTCCTTCAAAACACTTATAAAATCTTCTCCCCAGTTATGACTCAGTAAATGAAGAGGACCAATGTGAGGAGCTAGATAAATGATGCTCAGACATCCACAGAGTACACGGCACAGACATTTCTCCATTGTTTAAAACTCACAGATAAGCATCAGGTGGTACACATGACAGGAATGAAGCTCTCCAGAAGGCTCCAGATTTGCGGTTCATGGCACACAAAACCGGAGCCCTTCTTGGCCCTAAGCACAATAAATAGTTACCAAATTAAAACATGGGCAGAAATCAAAGGCAGGCAGAGTGAAATGATGAGAACTTCCCTCCCAGACATTTCTAAATATGCCAGAGAAACTTTCAACCGCATGTTAGAACTTTATAAATTATGTGTAAACATGACCTCTGAAAAAATGCCAGGGTTGATGCAGCTGAGAGTGACCTCTTTCGTGAATCATAGCTGGGACAGTCATTTGTGAAGTCTGCGTGCAGTTTTCCACGTATTTTCCAAAATAAGTGGTGTAGTGAATACACACACAGTCCAGGCTCACTCCTACCTGCTTCCTACCTCCCACTACACTTCATTTTCCTTATATAATTCTTTGCCTTGGTTCAGGATGTCCCGTCCCATCTTTCTCGTGCTTTTTTTCTCCTCATCCTTCATTTCTGAAACTTTCATAAATCATCTATGGCATTCTGCTGGGAATTTATAAATGAAAAAAGAGGGCAAAATCCTACCCACTACTTCATGCTAATTTTGATTTCTGCCTCTGATATATTGACTCTGACAAATGGAAGAGAAATGGGCAGTCAAGTGAAAATGTCTGGGCTTTGTTGTCTGAAATATTGTCCTGATAAATATAAATAACTAAAATTTATGGAGCAAAGACTTTTTTAGGCAATTCCATCTATAATTTGTGTGCTATTAGGATCTCTATTTTAAAGAAGTGGAAATTTTCCCAAAGTCAAACTACATCCATCCACTCTATATCTAATCATTATATTACCTTTCAATCAACCCACAATAATTTAAAACTCAGATTTCTCTCTGGCTCCTCCCATTTTGTTGTCTTTTCTATATAAATGATGGGTAAGTCTTGTTTTTTCCTCTACCTCTCTTAGGGACCCTCTCCTCTTTGCAAGTCCACCACCATGCCTGCTCAAAACATTGTAATAACTTACTGTGAATTCTAGAATAAAAATCCTTTTTTAAAAAAACTGTTCTCTGGGATCCTAAACATTATCATCCCACCATAATTCAAGAGTTACAGCCCAACATTTTTCTTGGATTTGGTTGAATAGATTTTGTGAGCACAGAGTAG
Organism: Avahi laniger; assembly: GCA_963575035.1. Lineage (NCBI taxonomy): Eukaryota > Metazoa > Chordata > Mammalia > Primates > Indriidae > Avahi > Avahi laniger. The sequence continues at coordinate 43,949 of CAUYSK010028710.1, read as the reverse complement.
AGATGCATGGCCTGACAAGGTCTTTTTGATATTGTTTTGTTTTGGGTGTTTTCTTTAATTGATTCACAAATTTACTTGGATAAACAGACAACAAAAGGAAATATTTGAAATTAAGACTGGCTCCATACATCTGGGATCCAAAGCAACCTACTCACCCTCTCCAGAACATTCCTCCCACTCTCAGCCTGCCTATCACTACTTCTTTCCTCGCACTGAAGACGATGGAGTCATCGGCCATCATTCAAAGCCCATGTGACACCCATGTGACACTGTGGCTGACCCTTCAAGCACAGCCCATTCCTTCTTCCTGTCACACTCACTGAGGGTCCTGCTTACTTGCTCAGAGTATATACATATTGAAATTACCAGCAAATGTTTTCCTATTCTTGATGGTAAACTTAAAGGGGAGCTAGATCAGGTCTTCAGATTTTTTCTGTTCGTACTTTACATGCCAGCGGGTGTTACTAAATGATTTAAAACATCTAGGGGATAAATTGCTGTTTGGTATGGAGTAGTATAAAACTTAGTCAGAATTCATTTCTGAAAACACAACTATAGTCACTTCAATTTTAGTGTTCAGAAACTACATTTTTAATTTTTTAAGTCAATACCAATTTTGAATATTCTTTTCCACAAATCCCATAAAAAGTCTTGGAAATTTCAGTGTTTCACATTATTCACAATAGTCACTGAAAATTTCTTTGTCAGACAACATCCCTTGACTTTTGGGTCAGAAATAAGGGCTGACATAGCGTGGCAGGGCGTGTTTACTGGGGGAGCCACACAGTTCATGCTTCATGTTCCCTGCTTCAGTACAGCACAGAAGCCCCAACAAACAAGCAAAACTCCTCACAATTCTTCCAGGCCTTTATCCAGTATAACCAGCTTTCTGTCATAATTAGACATTGGCCAGAATGAGACCAGGAACCATGCTGTCAGAGCATTCACAATTCCTAATCTATCACAAGAATTCCCATCTGAAGAAGGGGGCATTTCACCTTTGGTTAGAACTACCGTCCACTCTGAGCCTCCCAGAGCATAATGCTTGCATTTCAAAGGTGACGATCAAACACCCATCCCTCCCCCAACTCTCTTGCCTCTCTTCCTCAGCCCCCTCTCTTCTTCCCCCTGCCTCCCTCCCTCCCTCAAGGATGCTCCCAGATCCTGTTAAGGAATTTAAGGAATAACTTTTGGTCCAGCCCCAGAGGTTACAGATAAGGAGCAGAAATAGCATGGGATGGGGGAGAATTGGAGGAAACAGTCTTAATCCTCCCCAAATCACAGGGAACATGTAATGTGCCCTGAGGCACAGTTTACAGAGACTACCTAAACAAAGGTTTTAATATAAGATCTGAAGAGAAACAGGTTACTTAATAATTGAATAGTAAATATGAGGAAAGAAAAAATAACATGAATAACTTTAACATGCCATGACGGTAGTTTCAACTCTGACAAAAGATCTGTACTTGTACATAGAGAGTTTCTGTAATAACCTGAATTTTATTTAATTTTTTTTTTGCACTTTTACAGAGGGATGATGATCATAGGTAGCCATCTGGTTTTGGATGCTATATTCTGTGGTTTGGCATCAAGGGAATGTTTGTGCCTGCTTTGATCTCACCTAATTACCACAAAATTTAATAGAATTCCAAAATTTATCCAAGAATATCATAATGAAGCAATATTTCTGGATATTGTTCAAAGGGGCTGATGATCCATTTATAATATTCTAGTAATAAAAGCTATTATTAACTGAATACTTAGTGTAGGCCAGGTACAGGCTAAGCCTGTTCTATGTATTATCCTGTCTAATCACCCAATCAACCATATGATGTAATAGAATCATTACCATCCATATTTTGCAGATGAGGAAACCAAGGCACTGGAAGTGAAGTAAACTGCCCAAAGTGTTAGTGCTAGAATCCAACCCAATCAGATTCAGAGCCAACATGCATGACTAGTGTGTTATGCACCATTCTCAACCAGAAATTACTCAGTGTTTAAAAATATGGAGCTATCATCATACTTATTTCTGGTGAGGATTGGGGCAAAAAAGTATTCTCATTTCACCTGCAGAAATGTCACTTGATGCAGTGATATCTAAAAGCAATGTGGCAATGCTTATTAAAATTAATGGTGAACACAGCCTCTGATCCTGCCGCCTTGCTCCCGGAGCTAATGCTGTGAGTGTAAAAGCATAATATAAACAAGGGTATAATATGAATTCTAATCCATAAGGGGAAGTGTTGAATCAACTGTGCCATAGCCATACCGTAGAATACTACACAGCCGTTAAGAAGAATGGGGTAGATCTACTCATTCAGTTCACTTGCAGAAATTGAGAGAAAATCAAAACGTTATGTCTCATTAAAAGAAAGATTAGAAATTTTAGGGCAGGGCAGTGAGACAATTCTGTACAATAATGTAATGGTGGATGCATGTCCTTATACATTTGTTAATCCCCATAAATATACACACAGAGTAAACTCTAATGTAAACCATGGACTTTAGTTAATAGTAATGTATCAAGACTACCTCGTCAATTGTAACAAATTTACCACACTAGTGCAAGATGTTAGTAGTAGGGAAACTGGGGAGGGTGCTGAGGGGACACATGGGAACTCTCTGTACTTTCTACTCACTCTAAAACTGCTCCAAAAAATAAAGTCTATTAATTAAGCAAAATTATTAGAGACTACTACATACATACACACACATATTTCAATATACATTTAAATATAATACATATAATTATGCATAATATATAATATTTAAGTACATATAAATATGTGTTATATATAATATATATAAATATATATACACACACATATCTGAATACAAATTTAAATATAATAATAAGCATAGAAAAAATGTAAGTTAAGCTTACTTGTAGGGATTAAAGGAACATAAGAGAAGAAAGCAAAAAAAAGGTTTTCTTTAAATTTTAAACTTACAGGATGAAAACAAAAGGTATAGTTATCCTATGACCAAATTTATGTAAAATTGTGTGTGTGTGTGAAGAAAATATATAGTTGGACAAATTCAGCCGGTATTTTCTCCAAGGACTTTTAGAATCCTTGATTTTATCACTTCATAAATGTTCTGTTGAGTAGGCAAATGTTATTTTCTTCAACTCACCATCAAACCATGACAGGGAAAAGTAATTGATAAGAGCCTATCGCTAAATGAGAAGTTGGATCTTTAGACTGAGATTCACACCAAGCGAAATCGAACAATGAGTTTGAAGTTGCTAAATACAGTACGTTCAATCATATTCTGTTCTTTTCTTCATTTTGAAGCCAACACAAACATAATACTGAGTGTTCCACAAGATGGCCTGAGAATGACTACTGATGTTTCTAGTCAGTATCAACTATACATTTCTTTCCAATGGATTTCCTTCAAACGAGATTTTAAGATCTTAGGTGGGGGAACTCTACATCACACACACATACCACCAAGGCACCAAAACAAGGATCCCCACCAGAAAGGAGTATTATAAATGTTATAATGTTATAAGTGTTATAAATGCACACTTCAGATGTATAGATACGTATAATTTAATTCACATGTTTGGAGACAAATCCTGAACTCCTCTGGTTGAATTGACTTAAATAATGAAATACAAGTGCCCTAGCTCTTAAACGTACCATTCTCACACAGAGTTGTTGCAGCAGGTTTCTCATACCTCAAGGGACAATTTCCAACCATATCCTTCAAGGTGTATTTTCCTCTAATTAAACCTAATCCCTCTTACATCCTGGTGGCCTCTAGGAGCTCGGTTTTCAAGAGTCACTATGTCTCCTGGTTGCCTTCTGAGATAGTTACAAATGCAGTCAGTCCCACCCATGCTCTGCTTGCTGAACCCTGAAAAAGATGTGAGCAGGAAACAGCTAGGGCCTCCTCTGCAGGGTTTACGTGATAAAATGCAGCTCACAATTAGTTGCCCCTGCAATTTTCACACCTGGGGCTCTTGAGCTTTGAGGGTGCAGGTGGCCTAATACAGGAGTAATTAGTTCCATGTCATTAATTATTTATATGGAGCTTATCACCCTGGGATGGCAATTTTTGTTGACTCAAAGCTGCAGGTGCACAAAGGAAAAGTGGCAAAGAGAAAATGGTGCTCTGCGAGCCGAATATTTTCAAGGCTGCAGGAAAGGCTGTCATCCATAACAACCGCAGGGTTTTGAGAGTTGACAACTAATTTAACATGGTGACTCACCATTGCTGCAGTTGCAAAGGTGATTCTATTTGCCTCACATGAAATTCTGTTTTTAATGTGTATTTGACAGGAAAATCATCTTCCCATTTTGTTGTTAAAGTAAAGCAGGGAATAAGGAATTTAATGCCATGGCTTTATCTTTTAGATCTAATTGTTCTTGGAAAACTCAAAGTAGTTGAAATAACACTACCGGAAATTCTCCTCATTAACTCTGCCTTCAGAACTTCCAGGTGAATCTGATTTCAATGCTACTTATCAATATGTAACTGCATTCTTAACAACTAGAGTCTGGCTTAAGCAATTGTTGCAACAAACTTGTTCCTGACTGACTTGATGCTTATGACTCTAAACTCATCAGACTCCCTCCATTTTCTTACAGCAATGCTGGTTTCCCTTCTAAGTTCAGTTACTAATTTCTCCCAATGGAGAGAGGGTAGCAAGAGAAAAAGAATTTTGTCTTCCTCACCGAGAAGATTTCTGGCTCAGGGTTTTGCTAAGTGTGTAGAACACAGAACTAGTTCAGATCAATTTACGGGAAACTTTAATGGTTTGAAAGCACAGAGTCTCAGTGGGAGAGAACTTTTGCCAGTAAGACTTTTGGTGCCTCCTCCATATCTAGGTAACGTTTAAGTCTCCTTCCAATTCAGGGACTGTTCCTTCTGCATTCACCCACTATAGCAAATTAACCAGGATGCTTTCGGGAGCTCTTACAGGAGTCCTTGTGTCTCACAACTCTGCATTTTCAACACTCTCCAGATGATGCTAATAGTTCATGGTCACATTTTAAATAGCAAGTTTCTGAAGCATGATGTTGAAGCAATTGCTCCCTTTTAGTTGAGTAGCCCTCTCCCAGTGTTTCCTCAAAGATTGGTCCTGTACTCCCTGATGGAAAAATGCCCAACCCAATCCCACATCACCATATCTTCCTCCATGAATTTTGTATTTCAAATTAATTTTCCACTGTACACTTCTCCTTTTTAATGTGAGAAAATTCTGGTGCAAATAAAATACATTATACATTGAGAAGAGTGAACATTTGTAGCTGGTGAAGGGGCACACTCACCTTGCTCTGTACCTTGACGGTATGGAAAGGTTGCTTTAACATCCTATATGTCAGAGGTTCTCAGAGTGAGAGCTCCCTATATAAGCGTCAGCATCTCTTGGGAGCTTGTTAGATATGCAAATTCTCAGCCCCACCCTAGATCCTCAGAATAAGAAACTCTGAGGTGGGGCCCAGAAATCTAGTTTAACAAGCCCTACAGGTGATTCCAATGCAAGTTAAAGATTGAGAACAACTGGTACCCACATTACTCAGTCAAAAATCTAGAGATTTTTGCAATTATTCAATTCATCTAAAATCAAAATGGTAATAGTATGAAAATCTAACTCTGGTTTGGAAGTTTAAAGAGTTCATCTGTACTTCGCCATACACTAGTTTGGTCTATTTCAAACACATGTGCAACCCTATCAAGACTTGAGATCTGAGTCTCTCATTAGTAAGGTCACTATATAACTTACCATTTAAAACAGAAACTCCTGTGAGTAATAGGAGGTGCTATTATAATTATGCAGAGATGACAAGCGTAAATGGGGACTGCACTAGGCAAACTGAAACATACGGAGATTTTGCTCTTTAAGAAAATAAACATTGGTTTTAACAAGACGAAGATAACTCAAGTGCTTTCCAGGGCTAAATTTTTTTATAACATGAATCCTAAAATGTTTAAGCAGGAACTCACGACTGGTGTCTTTTTTCAAAAGTCCACATCTAAAGAGGAATCAATGTACTTCTTAATTGCACCGTTACATTTTTAACTGTCTTGCTTAACTTAAAATGTGAATTTGAAGCTCTAGGATATCATCCTGTAGTACAGAATGATTAGGATGTAAAAGTTGTAAGAATCAAAATAGAGTCACTAATATTTAAAAATCCATGACAAATATAGCCTTTACCTCCCTGAGTGCACATAATTTATTATGAGATATGTATTCTCATTACAATGCTTTATTACCAAATATATATATTTTCTTTTAGAGAGCCTCTCGCTGTTTGTTATTTAGGTTGACAAGGGTGAAGTTTAAAAATTCAAAAATCTCAAAAGGCCTGGCTACAAAAAGAATGCCACCTCAGCATCTAAAATATCCCACTAACCATGTGTTAGTTTGACTTATTCAGAAATAGCAAAGAGAACAATTTGGTCAAAGAGTGTTGTGTTTGTGTCTGGTTAGAGGTTTCTGGTCCCCTCCCCCCACCCCCCCATGTTAAATAAATAAGAGCTATGTGATATTTTAAAAGGTGAGGGTATTGTTATGCTCAAAGCTTTTCCTCTTACTTCAAAAGTTTCAACAGACAGGGACACTGTACAAATATGGACTCCCCCTTTCTCTGCACTGCCAAATTAAATCAGAAGGAAAATGCAAATGACCGTCATCTTGTCATGTGAACTTTGAACATAGAGAAATCAAAAAGACAGAAGGCTACTTAGAAAATCCGCATCTTTCCTTTCTAGCCATAACCTGTGGTTTATCTCTGTGTTACAGATATTAGGAATATTTTCTATTTCCTTTAACATTATAAGAAATAGCTCTTAAAAGTTCATCATTTTCAGCCTTCCTTGAGACCTAACGTTAATTTAGGAAAACCTAAAATACATATGTTTTCCCCAGAAGATTCATGAATTTCAAAGTGTTTTTCTTACTGGTTTTATCTTCCAGTAAGCCTCCCAGTCTAAAGTCCAGCTTTCAAAACCTTACTACCAATATCTAAATGATAGCTTTAAACCACCATCATAAGAGGGCTGGAAATTCAAGTGGTCAAGAGGCATTTTAATGGGCACTTAATATTTTCATAATATTGATCAATAATAAATGAAGCTTTGCTTTTTAGGTTTCATGTTTTTCCTGTCATATAAAATATATTTTCCCTAAACAATATTGTTGAAATAAAGAAAGTTTTGGTAATTTCTGCTATCAAATATCCATTCTGACAGAATATTACAAAATACATTTAGAAAGAGATCATAATATGTGAAACTGTATGTGAAGCCCATAATATACAAAACAATATGAAGCAAAAAAAAAATCAAACACTAAATAATATAGACTATGTAAGATGCAGCGGTAAATCAGACAGGAAAGAAAAATATGAAAATATTAGCAGCATTTTTTTTCTTTTTACATTTTTTTCCAAGATGGCAGATTGGAGGCATTCTTGACATGCCTCATCCACTTGGAAAAAGCAAAATAGTGGTAGAGAATTACGCTGTCAACTTTTATCCAAGAAGGAACAAAAGAACTCTACAGAAAAAGTGAAAGAAATTTGGTATATTTTGAAAGAAACAACGGGCAGCAGTCTGTGCCGTGAGTCTGTTGGAAAACTGAGTCTTCAGAACATGAAAGAGGGAGAGAATGTCTCCGTGACACATATTCCCACTGGGGAGCCGGGCAATGCAGGCCACAGGGGAGCTCCTGACCCACCAGCTCTGGATCTGACTTGGTGAGCAGTGGGGAGTCCGTGAGAAGGGGAATCGGGTAGTGTTTTGCATGTGTTCCCAGACCCCAGAGCCAGTAGAGGGAAGCCATTCCTGATCCCAACTCTTATGGGACCTCACGGAAATCTGCCCGCCAACTCAGGCAGCTGTCACAGGTTGGGAGAGGCCCCCAACTGAGATGTGTGATCTAACCTTGAGTGGCGACGAACCCCCATGGCCGGAACTGAAAGGCAAGTAGGGAGTGTGTTTTTGCTGCAGACACAGCAGTTAGGCACCCCTCTCTTTAATGGGTCCAGACCAAGAGGGGTGTGGCCTGGGAGCCAGCCGGGGTTTCTCTACTGATCAGGGAGTCTTGGCCTGGTGCAATTTCACGATCTAAGCACAGACTGCTTGGGACCCAGCTGGCTGTTTCGGCTTGCTGCCAGAGGTGGGGGCAGGTGGGAGGCCTTCCAGGTCAAAGTTATTTAGAAAGCTGGGCGGGTCCCACTACCACCTGCAGCTATGGAGCCAAAGCTGTTCCTCTCTCCCCAGGTGGGCTTTTTAGCACAGCAAAGGTGGTTCTGCTTCTCCCTAGAATATGCCCCAGAGGCCAGGGAACTGCCTTCCAACCCCCCTCGGGGCTGCTACTTGTGCCTGCCACTGGGGAACCTGATCGTGGCCTTTCCTGACCCACCCCCGACCCAGGCTCCACCCCACAATCTGCCTCAGTTGCAGAACATGGGACAGGGACCCCTGGGAGTTCCTCAGCCCCACCCATCACTGCAGCTGGCTTTCTTCTGCAAGTGCCACTTACTGGCCGAGAGGTCAACCTGCACAGCCCATCACATCTGCTGACACAATTGCATAGCACTTGGGAAGGAGAATGCTTTATACGAACTCAGCGCACCACCACGGCGCACACAATCCGGGCTACTCAGGAGGCCTTGAGCCTGTTAACCCGTCTAGTTCATTGCTACTACAACTGACAACTGAGAAAACCACCACAGTAAATCTATTTATAACCAAGGAAACCTTACGGATTCTATGCCACTCCCCCGACAACCCCCATCAGGGCTGGTGCTTGCACCTGTCTTTGGGGTAACCAAGGGTGGGCCAGCCTGGTCCAGCTCCATCCAGCTTTGCCCCCTTCTGGGGCTGAAAGATGAGCCCAGACCACTATGCATCCCACAGACCAGTCCGTAGCTTGAGGCATCAGAAAGCATCTCCAGGTAAATGAAGACCAAACACATACCCTACTGCTATTACTGCTCCCGACTCTTACCTGCAAGCACCACCTGCTGGTCTGGAGGTCAAACTGCACAACCCAATGCAAAATCCGCTGAGACAAGGGCACAGCCACTGGGAACAAAATAATCTCCTTGAGACCTCCACTTCCACATCTTCACAGGAGGCTGGGAGCCTCCTCACATGACCAGTACAAAGCCATGACAACCAGCAGTTGAGAAAAGCTTCACACAAAGACTACATAGAAGCAAGGAATTCACACAGAGGTTTGGCACCCCAAAAGCATCCAGAAGCAAAGCCAAATGACCACACTCAATATACATTGCAGTCACATCTTCAAAGAGGAAAAAAAAAGTCCCATCCAAATGAAAGTAAATTAAAGTGACAGTTCCTTCAGATGACAAGGAACCAGTGTAACAGTTCTGGCAGTATGAAAAAAAAAATGGGTGTTATCACACCCCCAAAGGATCAAACTACCTCTCTACCCATGAATACTAACCAAAATAAAATTTCTGAATTTCCAGATTAAGAATTCAAAATATGTATTATAAAGAAGCCAAATGAGATCCAAAAGAAATCAGAAAATCAATCCAAAGAAATCAGAAAATCAATTCAGGATATGAACAAGAAATTAACCAAAGAGACAGATATTTTAAAGAAAAAACAAACAGAACTTCTGGAAATGAAAAATATATTTTACAACAATAGGTGAGACCAAGCACAAGAAAGAATCTCAAAACTTGAAGACAGACCTGTTGAATTAGTCAGACAAAAAGAAAAACAGAATTTTAAAAAATGAACGAAGTCTTGGAGAACTATGGGATTATGTAAAGCATCTGAACCAGTGATTCATAAGTATTCTGAGGAGAAGAAAAAGCAAAATATTTGAAAAAACTATTTGAGGAAATAATTGAGAAAATCTTCTGTAGTCTTGCTAGAGATTTAGACATGCAGATACAAGAGACTCGGGGAAATCCAGGGAAATACAATAGAAGAAGAACATCACCAAGTTAGGCAATCATCAAACTATTTGTAATAAAGTCAATGTGAAGGAAAAAATTCTAAAATCACCAAGAGAAAACCATCTAGTTACCTAAAACGGAAGTCCCATCACACTAACATCAGACTTCTCAGCAGAAACCTTACAAGCCAGAAGAGATTGGGCTCCTGTTTTCCGAATTCTTAAAGAAAACAAACAAACAAACAAAAACAACCCATTAATTTTGTATCCTGTTAGAATAAGCTACATTACATTAACAGGTGGCAAGAAGCAAAAGTCTGAGCTCATCAAGGAAGTCAAAATGTTTCAATTCTTGAAATTCAGATGACGGCTATGAATAACCATTAATTTAAAATCCCGTTCCCTCCAGGCCCTATGATTAGTTCTACAAAATACCTTGAATGTTTCCAAAAGCTCAGGGGGCCTCTCTTTATTTACAGGTAGATAAAAACTACTATAGAAAAAGAGTAAAAAATCTGGTTTGAAAATGATCATTGTAATAACTAAACAATTCCACGCACTGCAAGAACCTCCTCTCATATTAGGTGTCATCATATTTAGTTTTAAATTGAAGATGATTTTCCTTCGTGATTCTATTTACCTTGCTCTATTCCAATATTTAACCTCCAGATGATTCTGTTATCTGGGCCTGAGAAAAGATACATAATTTTGTTAATTATGATTTGTAAACTGATCATTGCTATGTGTTCACCTATTTCTTAAAGCAACCTGGAATTTGAAGATCAAATTAGGATCTAAGACATTGCCGAGGATAGCAAACTCCCTCCACATTCCCTTGTTTTTGATCAAGTAGAAGAAACTAAGCCATCACAATTAAGACTTGAAGTCATCATTACTCATAGCAATGTAGTTTTGAGTAGATATGTGTACTCCACTTTTTTCCATTGTGTATTGTTGTTTATGCACATCCAAAGAGTTGATCTTAATTCTTCACTAGATTTACCTAATATTTGGACAGGTTCTCAGTCAGTCTGTATACGGTATTATTCTCCCTAGAATGATTGAAGTGATAATTAATTTCAGACATGTCTTGAAGACCAATGATGTCAGTAAGAACATCTAAATCTGACCTGGAAGAGGTCAATAGTATTAACAGGGTCCCTCTTGTAGACTTCACCTTGAAATAACTGTGTCCCTCATTTTACAGAGGATGTGTGCCCCTGAGACATCATCTGATCAAAAGCCTCTGCAGAGAAAATTCCTTTTTCTTTTTCCTCTAATATTTTTATCAATGAAAGATTTCTTCCTGCGTGTAAAAAGTACAAGATCACATTTAAGAAAGCAGAAAAGCTCTAAAAAATGATGATAAACTTGCGTGTGTGTGTGTATGTAAACAATTATTTTCTTTAAAAAATGTTTAGAAATAATCTTGGTGGTCTGGAGAAGAAAAAGCTAAGGAACAATGTCACTCTTGGCTTTCTTGAGAAAGGAATTTAACATACAGGGGAAGAAAGAGATAGATAGGACCTTATCACATCATTAGGCAGATCTACAGCCCGAGGAGGCTTCCCACAAGAAGTTTTAGTGGTATGTCAGGAAGAACTTTCTAACATCTGGAATCATACAATCATGTCATGCCTTGTTTTGGAAAATTGTAAGGCTCTACAAGGGCACTCAGCGAAAACCAGATAGCCACCCTGAGGCTGTTGCAGAATACGTGGAAAATCTAGACCCTCTCCCTCCAAAGTACCCAGCAAAAGTTGTTAGGCTTCCTTGATGCACTAACAGCCCCCAAATAAACAGAGAATGCTAAACCAAGTATCAGGTGAACTAAATAGAGCTGAAAATCCATGCCACATCTCTACAACCCATATTCCTTTGTGAGCAAAACAAAGCCTACAGTTTTGTGACTCAAAAGTTTTCAGAATGCCTTGTTGGGAAGGATTCTGGATAAAAAAGCATGAATATGAATAGGCCAAAAGCAACCATTGAAACGGATCACCTGATATTATGTATACTGTGGAGCAACATATTTTCAAAAAAAAATCTCATTAATTAAGATTCCTTGTGATTTATAATTTGTGACAATTCAAACACAGCTTTGTTTATGTCTTTACAGTTTACTTTCCCATTATCTATAGAAAATAGATTGATTAAGCAAATGAATGATGTAAACAAGGATGAAAGTGGGGGATGTTTAAATTTACTTAAGAGAACAAATTGTTTTCAAACACATTTACAACTACCCAACTGCATACAAAGAGTGTGTTAATTATGAATGATCCTTATCTATTCATTCAAGTAGGTCTGGCAGATTGTTTTTTCCAGCATCTTAGTAGCCTGCTTACTATTACCTTATATATTATATATTACTTAAAGCATTAAAACTGCATTTCTCTAAAAATATTCCTAAATTCTGATTTTTCATAATCATACTGACCACCTCACAACTATTGCACATTAGAAAGATTATCCCATCTAACAAATATCTGCATAATGAGGCATACTTCTGTAATATAAAGGTATTTTTGATAAAAATCATTCCAGAAAAAAATTAGCAGCCTCACCTACACACAAATTCAATCATTTCTAATTGTACTACCTTTATAATAGAAATACAGTATAAGTTATTAACGAAACTTCCTCGGGATCCAAAAGAAATCTAAATCCTTCATATAAGTGTATGTGAGAGTGTGAGTCTGTGAACATATGTATGTGTGTTTGTGTGTGTTGGGGGGAGTGGGTTACTTAACAGGACTATTGCGTTGTCTTGCATTTACCAAATATTAATTGAATGGCTTTGTATGTCGGCACTTCAAGGTACTTCCCTGAAAACAAAACAAAACAAAATCAAAAAAAAATTCTTATACTTAAAGAACTTAAATTCTAGTTGGGGGCGATAGTCAATAAACAGTAATCATAATTATCATGTAAGTGCTTTGGAATATGGAAAAAGTAGAGCCAGACATGGGTTATCAGCAATGTTAGGAGTCTGGGTAGGGGGCAGGCTGTAATTTCAGAATGTGTGATCTGGGAAGATTTAAATAAGAAGCCAGAATTTGAACAAAGATTGGAAGATGGTGAGAAATTTCACCATGTGCATATCTGAAGAAAGAGTGGTCCAGGCAGAGGAAAGATTCCAGTGTACTCAACACATAGCAAGGGGGCCAGTGTGGTGATATGAATGAATGGAACAAGAATAGGAGGAAACAAGGTCAGAGGCAAGGGAGTCAGGTAATACAGGGCTCTGGAGGCTGGGGCAGGATTTGGGATTTTCTCTGAGATAGATGAGTCAACAGCCAAACCAGATGAGCTGGCAATTAGCAGGTGAAGAGTGATAGTTATAATTTGTTATTATTATTATATATTCTGTAGAATCTCCAAGGCAGGATTATTGGTTGATAAATTAGCAAATGGAAATGGAAATTTTGTGACTTGACAGAATTTAAAATGTCTGTTATAAATTCAAGCAAAATCATAGCCCAACATCTTATAATGTGCTTTTTTTTAGATGGTGATATAGATGGAATTTCCCACCTTCTTAATAACATGACAGGTCATTGGTCTTAGAGAGTGAGTGGAATGAGAACAGGCCCCATGGATAGCTGGAGCAACATCTCAAGAAACTGCAACCAGTTCGGATTCCATGTGGAATGGGAGGCAATAGGTTTCTGTAAAATGTTATACACTTGCTTTCAGAGGAACGTAAAGGGTAAGACTGTGCCTGCAGGCGTGTCCTCCCATGTTTGTATTTATTTCCTTTGGTGCATTGTGATGGCGAAGGCCTAACTGACTTATAAAGTCTATATGTAAGGTAATTCTGCACTCAGGGTAGACCCAAGTACAGGGTGAGCTCATCCTTACTTGTTTTGGGCTTGTCTCCACTACAGCCTACAAAGGATGCCCTTCTAAGGGGCTGCATCCCTTTGGAGCAAATGTTCCCTCAAGAACATTCACTCCTAGAGGAGCTTTCCTCAAATAAACTTGCTCCTTGGATCCAAAAGAGAGCTTGAGTCTCTCATTGTATGTGTGACAAGCCCAAGCATGTCTGCTCTGCCATATTGTATCTGTCATGACACTAGCTCTGAAATTACACAAAGACCATTGCAGGGGGTCAACTCCCTGTCTCTGGGTTGACATCTGCAAAGAAATGGGACTCCTCTTGGCCAATCAGGTGGTGGCCAATGCCAGGGAATCCTTCTGACCACAGCTGCTGCCGGCTTTAAAAACTGGTGGGATCTGTTGTTCTTGCACATTGGCAAACAACCCAGTCATCCTCTTTAGTTTTCTGATATCCCACTTAATGGGGTCAAATTAGTTGGCTCTTGCTAAGTTTTCTAGTAAAAAAAATTGTTCTCTGCCACTCGCCTTCAGAGTTGTTTTAAGAAGTCCAGAGGGGCAGGCAAGTCAAACAATGAGAACTCTTTTACGAACAAGGGCAAACTACCGTCTCCCTGGTGTAGAGGAAAAGACCTACAGGCTGTTAAGAGGACCTCCCTCTGGTTAATAGAGTATTGATCTGTGTTCTAAATCAACTTTTGTGGAAGAAAGAGGTGGGTCAGAGTGATAAAGGAGCTTTCATTTGAAATAAATAGCAGTTGTTTCCCTTCTGCATACTGTATACACTGGCATGTCAACCTTCCATTCCTAGTTAACTGCAGACACTCTGACCTGGGGTTTTCCATTCTATCATACTCACTGTTGCCACCTGCTGGTGACACATCATGATTGACGTGCAGGACTGGGGAGAGGGGGTATTTTTATGGGAAGCACAAATTGCAAACTCAGGGCTGCATCAAAAGTCTTCATTCCCTGGGAACTCAGTCTTCCTTGAGACAAAAAAAGAACAGTTAAGAAAGCAAAGGTAGAGGGTCTTATTCATACTCAACCTTCAAGGAGTTCTGGTATGTTTCAGTTCTATTATTCCGTCAATACAAGAGACTCAGTTACCTGCCATTTTCTTTCTCTCTGTGGAGTATGTTAGGCGTGTATCCTCACGACCGCTAGAGATGTGCTGTATAAATCTAGAGTCTTGAAGACTATAAGTTTTCAATGCAATGGAACTTGACCTCAGATGGAAGGTTGCCTTTAGTTTTTCTTAAACAAACACTCAAGACAAAGGATAAACCCTTCTGCTTGTTTCAGGGAGTCTGGGACTCACGAGGTTCTGGCATATCACATGATTTATAAAAGAGCCCTCAGAAGTATATGGGCCTACATTCCCAGAAAAACTCGGGGTAAGCAAGTTGTTTGAAGTAAAGCAATTCTATTTCTAAAGGCCCAAACTGAACTATAATTTGCTATGGAATATGAAATGGAAATACAGTTCCTTAAGATTTCTCCATGCTCATAAATAGCCGATACCATGGTACATGTTTCCTTGAAAAATTCAGACACATTGGAAGTCACTGTGCATAGCTATACATGTTTAACTTGCAAATTTATGGTCATACAGTAGGAAAGTTTCAAATAAAAATATACCAAGTGTCAGGAAGTTCAAGAGTTAAGGTTCCCATAGCAATCTTAACATGGCCCCACAGTGCACAAATGCCACACCATAAAGAGGTTAAAAAATTTCTTCAGTATTAATGTCTAACATTGAATAACCCAGTATAGGCAACTTAACACTTGCATGTGTTCCCATTTTGAGTTTCAGTTTGTAAAGTGAGCTGTGTTTTAATACAGATATTCACATTTCATTCCCTGATCAATGTTCACAATAAGAACAGCAGTGTTGAGTGGGCCGAAGGCCAAGCCCTGGGTTTCTTCTCTTCTCTATGCATGACTTTTAGGTTATCCCTTCATTTTTCAAATGCCGCCTATATTTTAGAGATCTTTAAATCTATTTCTCCTCTCCTGATTTCTCCCCATAACTTTGGAGTCATAGCCATCTGCCAACAGATAAATAATCACCATTTTAAACCTAACATGGTCCAAAGCGAAATTCTTGTTTCCCGATACTCCCTACCCAAACCTGCTCTTCAATCTATATTTCCTCGTTTCAACAAATGGTACTAAAATCCCCCTAGCTGCTCATGTGGATCTGGGAGCTAATTTTAACCATACACTTTCTATCTTACTCCTTATAGTTGACTTCACAGGCACTGAATTCTCTAAAAATCCTAATTCTCTCCATCTCTTCTGCTACCACCTACAGTAGTCATCTGTTGCTGAGTAATAAATTATTCCAAAACACAGTGCCTTAAAACAACAAGCATTTATTATCTCACGCAGTTTCTAAGGGTCAGGAATCAAAGAGGGACTTTTCCAGGTGGTTCTCCCTTAGGGTCTCCCTTGAGGTTGCAGTCAGGCTGCCAGCCAGTGCGGCACTCATCTCCCCTGGGGAAGAATCTCCTTCTGGGGTCACTTGTGTAGTTCTTGGCAGACCTAAGTTCCTTGCTGCCTATTGACTGGAGGCTTCAGTTCCCTATTATACAGACTTTGTGTTAAGGTTGCTCATAACATGGTAGCTTGTTTCTCCCAGAGCAGGAGACCCATGAAAGAGAGAGACAGAGATGGAAACCATAGCCCTTTGTAACCTAATCTCCGAAGCCACAGACCATCGCTTCTGCGATATTCTATTGGTTACATTGACTAACCCTGGAAAAATCTGAGAGATGACTTCCCAAGGGCTTAAATACCAGGAGGAGGAAATCACTGGGGTAAATGTGGAGGTGACTACCATACCATCCTAGCCTCCGTCCTCTGCTGCTTAGATGCCTGAAGTAGCCTGCTAACCCATCTCTGCTTTTCCCTTCCCATCTATTAACCACTCAGCAGCCAAAATTATCTTTTTGAAAACATAAATCATTCTTGTACTTAAAACCTTCAGTTGTACTTCAGCTCCCCATTGTACTTAAAATAAGATCCAAACTTTTAATCTGGTTCCTGCCTATTTTTCAGCCTGATCTAACTTCACTCCCAGCCACTGTGAATATACTCTGTTTCTGCAAGGAATCAGATTGAGTTCTTTTTCCTTTGGGAGAGTCAGATCACAGATTAAATATCAAGTCCTGAAAAGCCATCCCAAACTACCCTATCTAAAGTATTCACTCAGATGCTCCCCTACGCAATTGTTATCCCTGCCCCCTTCCCCCCACTCAAACACAAGTGCACTTCTTACCTACCAAAAACATCATCGTGCTTGTTCAAGAGCAGATAAAGAGACCTTGATCCTAGGGAGTGAGGTCTCATCCTATCTACAGGAGATGAGTCATTATTGCTCTACAACAGGCAAGGTAATCCTTTGCCCTTTGACAATGAAGCACAAGGGTCTAGAAGTGTCATGTGGCCCTGTACTAACTAACGAGAGGTGAGGGGATGTCTGTTGGGGACTGTCCTTCCAAAGAAAAAAGGGCAAACCTGATGAGGAGAGTATCTTCTGCCCCTACTATTCCCTTTCTGAATGTGACTCTACTGTGAAAATGTAATGCCTGGAGCTGCAGCAGCTATCTTGTGACTATGAAATAAGCAGCACAATGATGAAAAATCAGCACACTAAGAATGGTAAAATAGGAAGACATGAAGAGCTCAGGACTTTTACCTTTGAGCTACTACATCAGTCCTGTTCCACCAACCTCCAGACTCCATGGCATATAAAATAAATATATATCTTCATCACTTGAGACCCTTCTAGTCAGATTCTTCTGTTACATGCAGCTAAAAGCATTCCTAATTGGTAGATATATTCACAAAGAAATTTCCTGCTAAGTGGTAATGGCTCACTCATTAAAAATTTTGGAATTATTTAATACAATGTAGCATGCACTTGAAAATACCTGACGACAAAGAACCAGCAGAATTACTGAGGCCTATAATTTTCTTGCTAAACTTTCTTAGCTGTAGCACCACTCTCCTGCCTCCAGCAGGGATCCTCAGCCCATTATCAACTCCATTCCTTCTTTTATTTCTTGATCTACAAAGTGGGAATCTTAAAACGCCTCTCGTCTAAGTGACCCAGACATCCTCGCCTGAGGTGCAACCCAGCGCTTGGTTATCTTTCGATAGCTGTACCTTATAGAGCATTCATTGGAGAAAATTTAGATTTATTGCTGATATTCACCCAGGAGGAATATTTTTAAACCTTATAAAGTCTACTCAATCCTTGGCATGACAAGGAGAAGCACTTGTGCCTTGAAGTTGGAATTTAATGCTATAGCTTTCAGTTTATGACAGCTTTTCCTATTCCTTGCCACTACTCTTGGTCAGTGTTCAATTTCAGCATAATCCCTGGACCATGCGACGTGTCTCCCTATTTTCACACTTCCTCCACACACCCTGACTCTTCTCCATATAGTAACCAGGGTAATCCTTCTAAAATGTAAGCCAGATGACATCACTCATCTGCCCAAAACCTCTCAGAGCTTCACATGTCGGGGTTAAAGCTGAAGTCCTTACAAGGACTGAGAAGCTCCTCTAAAATATTTCCCACGTTTACACTCTGCTCTCACCATCTAAGACTCTTCTCTTTGCTTTCTTCTCTTAGGTACATTGGATCCCTCGCTGTTCTTCAAAGAAGTCCAGCATTCTGCTACTTCAGGGATTTTGCATATGCTGTTTCCTCTGCTTGGAAAGCTGTTTCTCCAACTACCTGCATGACTTATACCTCACTGCATGTCTCTGCTCAAATATTATATTATCAATGCAATATTTATTGCACACTATATAAAAAATAGCAACAGCCCTCCTCATATACACAGCACTTCCTCTTTCAGCTTTTCGGGGGGCTTTTTCTCCCAAAACACTTATTGCAACCTAGTAGTGTGTATAATATGTATTTGTCTATTTGTTTATTGACTGTCATCTCCCTCCCATTGCCATATAAGCTCCTCAAGAAAAGGGACTTTGTTCTGCTTGATCTGTTTTCAAAATTTAAGCATACCTGCATGCAACAAGTGCTCAATGAATATTTGTTTGATGAATGAATGAATAAATCGATGAATGAAAGAACACATTTATTCTGGGTAGTGGAGTCACATCATGGCTCTCTGACTCAGTTTCCTCATCTATGAAGCAAAGAAACGAAGATTAGGGGATCTCCACATTTTCTTCTTTTCTTATTCCATATAAATCAGAATGAAGGCCTGCTTCCCGCTTGAGAACCAAGGAGCTGAGTATCCATCCGCCCAAAGCCAAGAATGGGTAGTTTGTCTGGGCTTTCCACCCCCTGGCTTTCTGGGTGGCCGTGGGCAAGTCACTTAACTCTGCTCTTCAAGTTCTCTATTTATAAAGCAAGGCTAACACTTACCTACCGCATTGGGAAGCAGGAGCATTAATTAATGCTTGTAAAGGGCTCTGGTATTTCTCAATTAAAAGATTCAATTAGAGTAAATTATTACTATTAGGTAAATTAAAATGATAATTCATACATGAAGTCCAGCTTTAAAAAATAAGAAGAAACCATGACCTACATTCTAAAACAATCCACAAAAACTCTACTCAAAGGAAAAGAAAAAGACAATTTTCCCACATTTTAATAGTCTAAGAAGAAATTCAGTTTCAAGGAAGTTGCATGCCACCTTTTACCTACCTAGAACGTTCCCTAGTTCTATATTATATATGAGATTGAGATTACAGTTCAAAAGTTACTGTTCAAGAGAAAAATAAATATTTTTAGCACATTACCTGCTTTATGTTTCTTCCCCTTAAAGATCAAAATAAAAATAAATATTTTAAAGTACTAAATATTTTCCAAAAAAAAAAATGTGTAAAAGTTGCTCATATTTGTGATGATAACCAAGATTATTTAAGAAAAGTGGGATATAAAGAGCTATATTTTGAAGTACTAACACTATGAAATAGAACAGAAGCTTTGCTAACCAGGTGACCTTAGGCAAGCTGAGCCTCTTTATTTAAATAGCCCTATTAAATGAAACTTCAAATTATTTTTTAATTCACCCTGCCCAAAGGAAACACTTGCCCACATCTCAGCTGCATTTTCAGCACACTGTTTTAAGATAGAATTTCCTTAGTTCTATCCTTGAAAGAGAATGTTATGGCAGTGCATTTTCTCCCTTTAGTGTAGGCTAACTTCCTTCCCTCCTTCTCTCTTCTTAATACCCCTTTTTTCTTTTCTTTCTTTGTGGTCCTGAAGGTTCTCAGAGTGGATCTACTCTGCCTGCTACAGGAAACCTCGGAGGCTGCTTCTTAAGGACCCAGCTGGCCTCCTGGGATGTTGGAGTTGATTGGTGATCCTCAGGGAGGGATAAGATTTAGGAGTCAGAACACATCTCCAGAAACCCTTGTAAATTTGGTAGGTCCAGGGGGAGGATAATGGGCCCCCCAAGGGTGTGACTCCTCAGTAGGTAAGAAAAAGTGAGTAGACTGCAAAGCTAACTCCACCCCTGAATCTCCAGCTTATTCCATTCTCTCGAGTCACTAAGGATAACATATATGAAGACATTTTTAAGTAGTAGAAACCTATTGAAACTTTCAATATTATTATTACCTACTGGACCTGCTTTTTAAGAAATGGATTTCTTTGCTAAACAGATTAAAATGATGGTTTCTTCTCCCAGAAAAAATGCACATAAACATAGCATTTTATATATGATTTTGGGAGGTTTGGAATACCTGTAAGATGCATGAATCCCAGACACTGTGACCAGTGAGGCTCTGATTAGGGAAACCTACTCAAGGAGTTTTGTACAGGGGCTCCAGGGCTACCATGAATTCCCTAAAATTGTGGATATTGTCCTGGAGAAGTTTCCTTAGCTTCCTTCATGACATCAAGGAGGTCTGTGACCCATTAGAAGTGAAGAACATCTGAGCTACGGCTCCTTGAAACATGAATTTTGCTCCCTTAGCCGGAGTCTGAACTTCTCAAGGAGAGAGGCATGTCTTCATCATCTTTTTATTATTCCTGGCAAATAGAGTGTTTAATAAAGATTTGTGGAATGAATAAGTCAGTTAACCAATCAAAAAGCCAAGCTGTTTCAATAAAATAGTTGTTGGCATAAAACAGAAAAAAAAGAAAAGTCAAGCAGAGACATAGAAAGCTACACACACACACAGATAATCTCATAAATTTTATTCCTAGATATTTTCCACAGTGGGCATGTAAGTCATATGAAGTATATCTTGGACTTAATCAGCTTTGTAATCAGCATTTCCATGTGAAGCAGTGATACGTAGATGATGGGCAGCTTCTCAAACTTTAATGTGAGTACAATTCACCCCAGGAATCTTTTGAAATGTTGGTTCTGATTCAGCAGGTCGGGGTGAGGGCCTGAGTGTTGCATTTCAACACAAGCTCCCAAGTGATGCTGCTGTGATCAGCCTGCAAATTATACTTGAGGGAGCAAACACATAATTGAACAAAGGAAGTAGGTGTTAAGCGTTCCACTTTATACTTACCCATTCGCTACCTTTGGATATGACAAGGCTATAAATGCTGCTTATGGATGGATTTAGTTAAGGAAAGGTGCCGGGCATGGTGGCTGATGCTTGTCATCCCAGCATTTTGAGAGGCCGAGGCAGGAGAATTACTTGAACCCAGGAGTTCAAGACCAGCCTGGGCAACATAGCAAGATCTCATCTCTACAAAATAATTTTAAAAATTAGCCAGACATGGTGGCATGAGCCTGTACTTCACACACACCTGCAGTCCCAGCTACATGGGAGGCTGAAGTGGGAATATCACTTCAGCCCAGGACAGCGAGCTATGAACACACCACTGTACTCCAGTCTAGGGGACAGAGAAAGACCTCATCTCAAGAAAAAGGTAAGGAAGGGTTCATAACAAAGCAGTGACTGAATAAGATTCTCAGGTAGAAATGCCATGAATCTCCTCTGCAATCCACTTGAAAGCAATATCAGGTTAAAGTGAAACACGTCTTGATTGGATTTTCCCACTTCCACCTTATTCTATTAGTATAGAACAAGCAGATCTTCCACTTGCATTTAGGTTTTTACTGACCAAAAACATAACGATTATTATTTTTTAATTTTATTAAACTGTTCGATACCATCAGATTGACAGGGAAGGTAAAAGATCTTTCCCAAAATAAGACTTTCAGGGCAGGATGTTATATACTTTATTTAACAGTGTGTTGTCCTTCTTTCTTTCTTTTTTTTTTTTTTTTCCTTATATAGCCCTGGGCCATTTGGCCCTGTCTTTATGTCCCAGAAAATTGCCAGGTAAAGTTCTGTTACTCTCACCTTTCTCTTTATACTTTCTCAATGCTCCTAAAATACATTTACCAAGGGAAGGTGTTCATTTTCATCTTATGTACTTACAATTCCCTACATAACTTTGTAAAGTTTTTGAAAGGGCAGATTTTAAGAGCTTCATACTCTCACTTCAAGTACACATGTTAACGGGCATCGATAAAAGCAGACTTTCAGGAGTTTTCTTCTACATGCAGAATCTTTTATTGAAAATAAATTCCAAAGGTTCTATTCCTCTTCCCCTGTGGTGAATTACTCTTCCACTGTAGTTTACATTGACAAAAGTTTATTTCAAGTGGAAGAAAAACCGTAATTTCCTATTGACAGTATTAACCGATGGCATTCATGGTTGACCCATTTTTTCCCCAAAGGAGATCTGGAGTGGGTCAAGTCTTCGTGTTAGAGAAGGAAGGTAGATTGATGAAAAAGGAAAAAGCAGTGGAGAAAGGGTCAGGGACTCTGAAGTTGAATGTCAGCCCTGCCGCGGAGCAGTCACACTCTAGAGCAAGCAGCTTGACCTGTGAGTCTCTGCAGATGGTGGCAGCAGTTTGGAGTTAACAAGAAAGCTGGATGGGACCTAGTTCTGGCCCCACTTTAGCACATGCGACTGTGAGAGGATTTTTTTCTGCTCTATGTCTTCAGCTTCTTCCTCTGTATAAAGAGGAAATTGGGTAAGTATTGATGATTACAGCTCTAAAAGTTATTCCTGGGGAACGTTCCTGGGACCATTGGAGAATCCAGATCTGCAGGGCCAACACAATGTTCGGCGGGTGCCTACCCATAACAAGAGCTTTATTTTTGCTACAAATTTTCATCAATTGTTGGATGACCAGGGCTGCTGGTAAATTTGTAACACAAGTATCAATGCTTTTCAGAAAGTTACAGAAAATTATAACCAACAAACCAACCAAACGAAAAAGACCCCTGCATCTGGCTTACATTGAGTTGACATATAGGTAGGGAGGTAGCATAAACTTAAGGGTGAAAAAAACCAACGACTAACTCCCAATTTAAATGTGAGTAAAACATCCTTTTGACAAGAGAATCACTTAGCACAATGAAGATATGCCTTCTCCACATTGTGACTTTTTGTCCCAATATCATGAAGATATATACTGTATTTTTTATTTTTTTATTTTTTGCTTTTCTAGTAGTTAAAACCACACATTGCTACACTGTAGCTGTTATGGAGGGGGCTTTTTCAACAAGTTTCTTTCTTGACTGCTTCTCTGTATTACTCTGTTGCAGTGCACTGAACACAAGGGGGCACTGAAGGAGTGAACAATTCCAGCTACCATTCTGCAACGGCCACACCTAAGCGTTCACCTTTCACTTTGTAGCAGTTGTGTTCTTCCTTTCTTTCTTTTTTTCTTTTTCTTTGTAATACCTGTCAGGAATGTGTCCAGTTACTTCCTGAAGGGAAATCCATCCAGCCCATAGACAACATCATCTTGAATGTCCTTTTCTAACAATAGACACTCTATCTTATCATTTTTCACTAAAATGCCAGACGTTGGTAGCAAGAGATATTACCCTTCCTTCTTACTAACAGAGTCCTTGTGTTGTTGACGGCAGCTACAAACTACATTTCCCAGCCTCTCTAGATCAGTGTAAGTAATAAGATGGAAGAGGAAGTTGTTGCATGGGACATCTTGGGAGAGTTATCCAGAGGGGGGATTGCTGAACTGGTAGGAATCTTTTCTCTCTTCTTCATTCTCCCTGCCTAGAGAATGGATGCTATGGCTGGTGCTGTGGCAGCCATTTTTCAATTCTGAGGCAACTTTGAGAAAACCATGCGCAAATGATGGTGAAACAGAAAGAAAGAACAAGCCTAAGGCCTCAGTGGAGCTATGGAATTTCCATTTCATCACTGCAGTACCTCCTTCCAAGCTTCCTGTTATAGGAAAGAAAAAAAATTAACTGGCTTAATACATTATGATTGGGGGCTCTTTAGCATTAAAATAAAAGTATTTAAAAATGCAATTTCCAAATGATACATCCTGAAAATAACATAGTTAGCAATGGAGATTCTTTAATTATATGTAGCAAAGGAAATGGGCCAAAGAAAATAATACACTGAGCTTCTATCCATAAATGATAATGCATTATTGTAGAAAGGCATGAGCTAAAATATATTTTTTAACATCTTTTTAATTTAATTGGACAAATAGAAAATATTAACTAGTGTTTCCTAGAGGGAAGTCTTGCAGTGCATCCCAATAAATTGCAATTCTCCCCTAAATTACTGTTGTTTCATCTATAAAGGCAACTACCCTTGTTAATCATCCACTGGAATCCACACTGGCCATCCCAGTGGGACGAGCAGGAGGCTCAATGCATAGCTTTGTCCGTCTTCATTGTTCACTGGAATGGGCATGCAACTACACTTTTAAGAATTTCCCCTCTCAGTACCCCGGTCAGCAGCCTCACCCTGAACTCTCGCATGCCAACACCCTTAGCTCCCGCCCCACCCTCATCAGGGACCTTGTCTCTATCCTTCTGGTAAAGGAAGAACACAGAACCCGAATATCTAAAAGCAGCTTCTTCTAC
This sequence comes from Avahi laniger, assembly GCA_963575035.1. Lineage (NCBI taxonomy): Eukaryota > Metazoa > Chordata > Mammalia > Primates > Indriidae > Avahi > Avahi laniger. Next base: position 19,333 of record CAUYSK010028710.1, on the reverse strand, counting down.
AGAAAGATTCTGGGCTTCCAAGTGTATTTTGCCCCTGAAAGAAAGAACTGTTTATTTTCATTATGTTGGTTAATTTAAATTTTAAATTCCCTTATAATTTGTGCTATTCTTTTCCATGTTATCTTAGCAGGTGGAAAACTTTAATCTAGGATACAAAAGAAAGTGAGTATGAATGTTTTAAAAATGTGAATCTTTACATTATCAAAGTGCGGTGATGTGTTTTTAGGGAGTCCAATAGAACGTTATTACTGCAAAATATTAGACACTGTTTTACAGAATAAAGGAGGAGGATGAAACTTCAATTATTAGGTGACTTCCAACGGAATGCCCTATTCTAGAGGAAAATGATAGTACCTGGCATTAGAGGTCATCATCTTTGGGATACAGAATTTACATCATTAAAAAAACTATCTTTAACCCCCCAAAATACCTTGATATATTGAAAGGAAATCACATGGCTTATGGGAAATAAATCAATTTAAATAGATAGTGGATTTATATTCTCTCCCACAGCTGAGTTCTTATTCAGGGACAGCACCTTTTAAATTACAGAGTTTAAATTACACATAAAGAATTGATTTTTAATTTAAAAGATAATTAAATACTGAGCAGGCTATACTAAATAAGGTTATAAAATTTCAGCTTGGCAGAGCTCTTTTAAAGTAAAAGAGAAAGCGTCAATCACAGAAGAATGCCAATCAGGAATTGATTCATCACTGGAGATGCTTTCACCTGTGTGAGTTTTGTTTTCTGGAGTCTGCAACTCAAAATTCATACTTTGATAGTAGCTATTAACAGTTTCAGCATTGCATTTGTCTAATGTTGAGTGGAAAATATGCACGCACATATTTTAAAGAGTAACATAAATATTTTCACATTAAAGGTATTTTGTACATCTACTCCAACTAGGATTAAACATTTATTTGTTGGAGAAACTTATCAATATAACTTCACTTTGTTTGCAGGTGAAGAAACTGAAATGAAGACATTTTGCACAAAAAGGGCAGAATTAAAGGTAAACGTCATGGGCACTCCTTTCTCAGTTTCCAATTTTATTCCATTAGACTTGGGCTATCCAACATATGGGCTGCAGACCGATGGCAGCAGCATGGTTTACAAACTTGTTGGAATTGCAGAATCTCAGGTCTTACCTCAAACCTACCAGATCTACATTTTAAGAAGATTTGACAGGGGATTTACAGGCTTCAAGTTTGAGAAGCACTGCTTTAGGATCTACAACATCTAATTGAATCACCACTTTTTTCTAGAAGTCGGATAATAATGCAATCAGAATGTCCTACCTCTCTGAATATGAATATTACAAAAATGCGAGTTAATGCCAGTAATATAAGTTTGCACCAAATTTAACTCAGGTGCTGACTTTAAAACCTCACATTCTGTCTTACAAGACTCTACCATTTCTCTTAATCCTCAAGCCCAAGCAATCAATATACATCAATATTTGAATGCTTAATATTAAAACAGAAAAAAAGAAACTTCTGGAAGATAAAAAGAAACACCTTAGCTTTCCTGATCCATTCCCCTTTCACCACCAGAGATGTGTTAGCACAGGGGTGGTTTGGCTGCCCTGTTGCCAGCATAAAGGTTCTTCCTCCATTTCTTCTTTTGGTATGGCTTGGTTCTTTCAATTTAGCTTTTGTAAAGATGATTGTTTCATATTAAACACACACACACATATATTCTTTAGGAATGATGTAAAAAATTTTCAATGGTCACTTTTTAAATCATTTTCTATTTTTACTTTAAATATATACTTGAGAACTTATCTTTATGTAAGCCACTTACAAGTTGGAAAACCATCTAAACTGATGTTAGGTTCACCAGTGTTTTCTTACTGCCTGTCTTGTCCTAGACTGATTTGCGTCCATGAGCCATGAATCAGAAGCATTTATGCAATCATCAGGCCTCATCAGTGATGGCACTAATATATTATAAACTAATCATACAACAGCGCGGTAGGAAGGTGAATGTAAATATTTAAATAGTTATTATCTGGGCTGGAGAGGAGGTGGGGATTTTAAGGAATAAAGAATGAAAAAAGAGGGGGTGTGAGAGAAGGAAATATTACTGGAATGTTGAAATTGCACATGAAACCCACAGAAGTCAGGAAATTCAAGAGTTAAGGCTCCCATTGCTCCCTTAATTCTGCCCCTGGTGTTGGGCATACGCATTGTGTATGTATCTTTTATTACCAGATCCCATAACGCTTAGCAACAGAGCCCACTTAGGATGGTGATGAAGAAGCATATGGCTCCTTATGAAATGAGCTTTAAATACATCCAAAGGTTAACAATTAGTATAACAAGGTACTTTTTCCTATAAAAGTTTAATGTTAATTATAAAATCGGATAACATTGTTATGGCGTGAAATATGTAATACACAAGGCAACACTCCCCTAGGGCATAGCTGATGTGCACTGTGTTCAAAATGGAATTTTCCCAGCCTCAGTGTATAAAAGTGGAAATAATTCTTTCTCCCTAGGAAATATATGGAAATTAGCTAATGCAGCAAAATTTTAGAATTTCTACTGTGTTTTGTATAAGAATAAATTTTAGAGGCTGTAAACTATAGTTAAGATAATGATATACTACCATTGTGGGGCAGGAGATGCAGAAAACAAATGATTCCTCCCCTCCTTCCCACTCGGAAAAAAAAAAAGAATACGTTTCTAGCTGATTTTGGGAAGTCACATATGGCATTATGTCCCTTCAGATTTATCTTCCTAATGATGTTAATTCTTGACAAATGAATACCTGTCTGAATGTATTCAAGGTGGAAAAATCAGCCCAAGAGTGTATGCATTTGGAGATTAAAAATAAAGCAGGGTAGGATATAAAGAATTGCAAAATCATGCATTAAAATGACCGCTCCCCCACCATGAAGACACAGTAAACCGTGAAGAATGAACAGTGTAGACATGCGAATTTAGTGGTTATGAAGGCATTGCTAAAGCTCTTGGCTAGCTAAAGTTTGAAGAGTAAATTAACCCTTCCAGGAGGGGCTACAAATTTGGGGGGCCCAGTGCAAAATGAAAATTGTTTAAAAAATATTAAAAATTTCAAGATGATACAGTAGGGTTTAAAGCAAACGGGGCATTTTTAAACACAGAGTCCTATACGATGCATGGTTGCATGATCTAACCCCTTCTTTGATTAAACCAACTTCTCTCTTCTGTCTTTCTTATGAAAATTATTACTTTTATTATTCTTATTCATTTGTGTCTCATCGTTAATTGTCCCAATAGCCTGTAAATTTTCTTTGGGCAGAGACTCAAGAAAGACCATGGGCTCTGGAATCAGATGAATCTTCTTTAGAGTTTTGGATGACTTTAAATTAATCACACTTAATTTCTCTGAGACTTAGTTGTCTCATCTGTAAAATGAGGAAAATGGTAATTAATACCTTCAGGATAGGCTTGCTATAGGAGTAAAATAAGATAATTCACAGTGATTGGCCCATAGTAAGTATCCAAAGAGGGTGGCTAGTCTTATTATTTCATCTTAAAATTGTTGTGAGTATAACACTGAGACAATGAAAAGAACTTCAAAGTATCCCACAATACGAGATTGGTTAAAAATAGCATAAACTCAAATGATCATAACTCAATGTATTATGACTGCTGAGGCAGATCTCTACATCTGTCTGGAACAGTCTATCACATTGTTCCCTAAAGGACAGCAGCATCCCAGGCAGCACCCAGCAGCATGCTGAGAGCCGGTTAGCAATGCAAATTCTCAGACTCCACCACAGAGCTGCTAAATCAGGAATTCTCTGGGTAGCACCTGATCACCTGAGGTGCACCATGTCTTCCAGGTGATTCGAATGTGTTCTCAAGTTCAAGAACCACTGATCTGCTACATGAGTTGGGTCTGTGAGCTGATGAAGTCTTCTAAGCTATATTTTTATTGAATTACAAAAGCAAGTTATAGGAGAGCTCCCAAATAGATTTCAAGCTCAGAGATTTTCCAAAATTAAGGCCCATTTCTCCATCCTGATAGACACTGATGAGGATGTGTCCTCAGGACAATGTTGGCAGAATCAGGCTGATTCCTAAGACTTTTACTCATTTTGCCTTTGGGGGGAGGGATGTGTAGAGGTTTTCTTTGTTTCCTTTTTTTACTTTCTGTACTGTTAAAAAAAATTTTAACCATGCATATATATATTATGTATACATATATGACTCTTTTCATATGGTTTCTAAAAATATTTTAAATAAGTGATTTTTGAATATTTTATTCAAGAACCTTATTAAGCAGTATCTTATTTTTTAATGAATGTTTTAAAGTAAGCACTCACCAATCTAAATGTGGGAAAAAAAGCGTGGCTTTAAGTAATCAGAATAAGACCAGAATAAAAGGTGTTTGAAAATCAGGCAAAATAGCAAGGCTCTGCTTCTAGAAGCAGAAAACAACCGGTCTGTGGATTTATAGCCAATGGAACTGAGCAAGCCCTTCTTGCCTGGGGAAATCCTGACAGCAGGGCCTCTAATTTCATGAAATAAGCCAGGTTGACCTCGAAAACTGTTGGCAAGGAAATTACACAGGAGTGAGGGCACTTCACACAATTCTCTCTTTGGGTTTTCATTCTTTTGGGGTTGGTTTCCATGGAAACCTACACCTGCCAGTTCCCTGGGGGCTTTAAGCCTGAGGACTTTGAGGAGTCAGGGAGAAGAAAAGTTGAGACAAAGCAGAATTTATTGGCTCCTTTCACTTAGTGTTTTTGCTTATGGTGTTTTCAGAAGCCTAATTGTGAGGCTGTAGAGAAATTCCATCTGTAATATCCCCTTTATTTACCACTTTATGCTTTTTGGAACCTTGAAAATATTAGATAGTGAGGCTTCGATGCATAGTTATCGTGTGTGCAGATATGAAATTGGGTCAAGTGCCAGAAACAGCATTGTTTTCAGAATGTTTTGGTAATGATAAGAATCCTTTATATTCACAGTGAGAAATTCTTACCCAAAGAACCCGGGGACCTTTAAATCTTTAAACCTTGCCTTGAGCCAAAGAAGTAAGAGCACACATTTTTACTATTTTGAATCCAGAGTGTTAAAGTCACTAAGACAGGTGGTCACCAGCTGGAAAGCGGTGAGCTCAGCCAGGTGACCTCTGAAAGCCCCTTTTGGAGTAAGAATGTGTGACAATTGTAGTTACAGACCGGAATGGTCTCTGCTGGCCCCTGTGAGAGGCTCAGACCTGATCAGATACATGGCTCCGTGCCCTCCTTCTCCTCCCACAAGAATGTGGGTTGAGAAAGGATTACATGCAGTTCTCCCCCCACTGGCAGGGGACAACAGGCTCTTTCAGGGGTGTCAGTCAACATTGACTGAGCTCTGTTTGTGGATTCCTGACGGGGAGGGTGTTATAGGAAGATGATAGCAAATAAATAGAAGACACAAATATCTAAAGGAGCTTACAACTGTTTAGGCATTCACAGTGTCTGATGCACCTAACATTTTCCAAGGACAAGGTCCTTGTGTTGATTTTTACTCAACAAAAGTAGCCTTGCTTCTGGGAAACTAAAAGGTTCAAGGCAAGGCTGGCATCTATACATACATATATACATATAGATATATAACATTTTTGATATAGCATGTACTATTTTGTATTAAGTTTGCTTGCTTTTTGGTTGGTCGATTTTACCTAGAACTTTTTAACACTTTTAACAGTTTTATGGATGTCTAATTCTCATACCATAATTTGCCCATTTTAAGTAATTCAAGACGTTTTAGTACATTTATAAGAATTGTGTAACCATCACCACGATCCAGTGTTAGAACATTTCCCTCTCCCCAGAAAGAGCCCTCTTGGGCATTTGTAGTCAGTCTCTACCCCAGACAACCACTGATTTGTTTTCTGTTTCTATGGATTTCCCTTTACTGAGCATTTCATATGAAGGGAATCATACAGGTATATATGGTCTTTTGCTTGTGGTTTCTTTGATTTAGCACAATTTTTTTACATTCATCTGTGTTGTAGCATGTATCAATAGTTCATTATACTGATGAATAATATTCCATTGTATGAATATACATGAACATTTTGTTCAATAGTTGATGGTCACTTGGATGGTTTCTACTTTTGGGATATTATTCATAATGCTGCTATAAACATCTACATAAAAGTCTCCGGGAGAAGAATGAAATTGAATCCTTACCTAACACCTAACACAAACATTAATTCAAATGGATTCAAGTCCTAAATGTAAGACCTAAAGCCATAAAACTATTAGAAAAAAATAGAGCAAAAGCTTCATGATATTGGATTTGGCAGTAATTTCTTGGCTATGACACCAAAAGGCACAAGCAATAACAAAAAAATTGTACTTCATGAAATTTTTTAAAAATCTGTGTATCAAAAGAGACTGCCAACAGAGTAAAATGGCAACTCACAGAATGGAAGAAAACATTTGCAAACCATAGATCAGATAAGGGATTAATATACAGAATATATAGAGAACTCCTAAACATCAACAATAAAAAATAACCTGATTCAAAAATGGTTAGAGGGCTTGAATAGACATTTCTCCAAAGAAGATATACAAATCGCCAATAAGCACATGAAAGCATGCCCACCATTAACAGTCATTAGGGAAGCGCAAATCAAAACCACAATGAAATACCACCTTACACTCAAAAATAATTTACCATAAATATGAGTTTTAAATATGACTTTTAATTCTATTTCTTTGATCTATGTTTATCCTTATGTCATTACCATGCTGTCCTGATTACTATAGTTATTGTCAGTTTAAAATGGAAAAGTCTATATCTTTTAACTTTGTTTTTTCCAAAATTCTGGCTATTTGGGGTCCTTTGCATTTCCGAATATAATTTAGCTTGTCATTTTTTTAAAAAAAGAAAGGCTGCTGGGATTTTGAAAGGGATTATGTTAAATCTGCACATCAATTTGGGAAGAATTACTATTTTAATCGTATTGAATCTTCCAATTCATGAATCTCCTTATTTAGATCTTTTTATATTTCTCTCATCAATATTTTAAAATTTGCAGTGTACAAGTACTGGATTTCCTTTTAAAAACCTTTTCCTAAGTATTCTATTCTTTTTGATGCTATTCTTTGTGAATACTTTATTGATTCTGAATAGGGAGTTGCTTTCTTAACTTCGTGTTTGGGTTGTTCACTGCTAATATATTGATATAGTGATATGACTTATTTTGGCATATTGACCTTGTATCTTGCCACTTTGCTGAACTCACTTACTAGTCCCAATAGGTTGTCTGTTAGTTGGAGGATTCCTTGGGGTATTCTATATAAAAGATTATGTCATCTCTTAATAAAGTTTTGCTTTTTCCTTTCCAATCTGGGTGCCTTTAATTTTGTTTCTTTGTTTGTTTGTTCATTCATCCATTCATTCATTTTGCCTTACTGCAGTGGCTATAACTGCTAGTACAATGCTCCATAGAATTGGTGAGAGCAGACATCCTTGTTTTGTTCCTGATCATAGAAGTAAATTATTACATATCACCATTAACTGTAATGGTAACTGAGTTTAAGTTTTTGTTTATTTTTTTTTTAAATTCCCTTTGTCATTCTCTCCCAGTTTGCTCAGAGTTTTGGATTTTGTCAAATATATTTTTTTGTCTGTTGAGATGATCTTATAGTTTTTGTTCTTTATTTATTAATAATATAGATGACATATTACATTAATTTTCAGGTATTAAACCAACTTTAGTTTCTAGGATAAATGCTACTTGGTCATGGTATATAACCTTTTATGTTGCTGGATTTGATATGCCAATATTTTGGAATATTTCAACTATAGTCTCATGATATTGGTCTGTGGATTTATTTTTTGTGATGTCCTTGATTTCAGTATCAGAGTAATACTGGCTGCATAGAATAGGTTGAATAGTGTTTCCTTGTATACATTCTAGAAGAGTTTGTGAAAGATGAGTAATATTTTTTTCTTTAAATATTTGATAGAATTCACCAGTGAAGCCATCTGGGCCTGGACTTTTCTATGTAGGAAAAGTTTTAATTACTAATTCAATCTCCACATGCTAGAGTCTTAGCCAATTTTCTATTGCTTCTTGGGTCTATTCTGTTTATTTCTATCTTTGTAGGATTTTCTCATTTCATCTAACTTATCCAGTTTCTTGGCCTAAAATTTTTCATGATATAACCTTGCAATTTCTTCAGGGTTAGCACTAATGTCTTCTCTTTCATTTGGGATTTTGGTAAATTGTGTCTTCTCTTTATTCTCTTGGGTAGTCTGGCCAAATATCTGTCAATTTTGTTGATTTTTCAAAGATCAACTTTTGGCTTCACTAATATTCAATATTTCAAGTAGATAGTGCCGAGCCTGTCATGTAAATGCTCCATAATGGTAGTAGTTATAATTATTTTATGTCTCCGAGGTGGTCCTATGTGATGGCAGTGGGGGCAGCTGTTGCATGAAGATGGGAATCCACACCAGAGCTCTCTCCCTTTATGAGGCTGATGCTAGGATAAGTCATATAAGAAATCCTTGGCGTTTTTTGGTTTTTGTTTTTGTTTTTGAGACAGGGTCTCACTCTGTTGCCCTGGCTAGAGTACAGTGGTGTCATCAAAGCTCACTGCAACCTCAAAATCCTGGGCTTGAGCAATCCTCCTGCCTTAGCCTCTCAAGTAGCTGGGACTATAGGCATGTGCTAGCACACCCAGCTAATTTTTACATTTTTTGTACAGATGGGGTCTCGCTCTTGCTCAGGCTGGTCTCAATCTCCCGGCCTCAAGGAGGCCTCCTCGATCTCCTGATCCTCCCACCTTGGCCTCCCAAAGTACTGGGATTACAGGCGTGTACTACTGCACGTGGCCAGAAATCCCTTCTTACAACAAATATCAGTGCCCATTATTGCCTCCTGACCCCATGTGGAAGTAGGAAAGTGCAATGACAGGAGGGGAAGTAGAAAAGATGGGAAAAGGAGGGGAAGACATTGAACAAAACAGAAGGCCACAGAGAACTATTGCTTTGCTTGGGGTGCAGAAGAAACAAAGTGAGAGCCAGTGAGGGTAGCAAGAGGCAGGCAGCAGGTAAGACTGATTCTGCCTAAGGCCACCTGGCATAGATCTCATTCCAGGAATCTGAGGGCTTCTCCTTTCTCTCTTTCACAACCACCTCAAGCATCTGTGTATCTCTATGACTCACCATTATCTCGTCTCTATCAGCAAAATATGCTGTTTCACTCCTCCACCTTGCCTCCCAAATTAATCCCAAACCCAGAGATTTTCCAGAACTGTGCCTCATTTATCCACCTTGGCAAGCAGCAGTAAGGGTAGTCCCCAGGCTGGCATGTTACCCAAGCTGGCCACATTTATCCACTCTGGCATGTGTTGTATTTTGACGTGTGGCCTTTCTACTAAGGATCTAGGAAACAGCCTATCCAAGTGCATCAGTTAGGATCTTAGGGGATATATTGGCTTCTGTAACTGACGAAGTCCTGGGGGAAAGTGGAGATCAGATGTGATTCGATCAGGCTTCTGTTCCATGTCCCTGGTGTGGCCCTTGCTTCTGCCCATCCTCACCTTCATCATCAGAGGAAGGCCATATATGGTTGACTATAGCCTGGGTTCTCAAACTGACTCTGGCAAGCATCTCAGAATTTTATGTCCACACGAATCCTCTAGGAATCTTGGTAAAATACAGATTCTAGTTCAGGAGATTTGAGGTGAAGTCTGAGATTCTGCATTTCTAACATCCCAGGTAATGTGGATTCTCTGCACTTTGAGGACAAAGGAACAGTGGGTATCTGGAGTAGATATGGAAGCCCTGTAAGTTTCATGAAAATGGTGACTTTGTTTTTATTTACTTCTGAATTTCCAAGGCCTCTAAAACCACCCAGTATAGAATAGGTATCCTAAAAATATTTGTTGAATTTTGAAAAATACTTCCAAAAATTGGAAAGTTGATTCATAGGTAACAGATCTTTCTAATCCATTATCCCTCTCCAGGCACAACTATCAACCTTTGAGCCTTTCCATTACTATTTAAAGCACCGAATAGATTCTGAAATCCAAAAATGAGTAAGTGATACAACACTGAAACTTTAAAACTGCAAAGTTACAGAAGTCTCCTTTCCTTAAGACTATTGGTAAGAGAACAGTACAATAACCCCATTGAGACATCAATCTTCAGACGTAGAGATCTTCTTTACAGGTGCACGGAATTTTGTAATTAGAAGTCTTATATGTTAAATACAAAGATTACTGAATGTTTGAGCATAGAAGCAAACTGCATTATTTTTGCAAGCTTTTTAGCCTGCCTTCTCATATGTAACAAGGTTAAGTGGCATGAGAAAAAAATGAAAATGACATAAAGGGTATCCAAATTCAAACTGACATGTAGAAACGAATGTTGAAATAAGATACTCTTTTGTTGACTCAATATTCTCTGATTCATTTGAAAACATAAACCATGGGATTTAGAATTGAAAGGACTTCCAATTCTTTTCTAAGTTTTTTTTTTTTTTGAAATATTTTTACATCTATCTAAGTGTTTCTTACTCTTTGCTGCAGTCAGTGGTAGATCTGAGTTCTGGAGAGGGAGGGAAGAAACTTGGACAAATGCCTTCCTGAATCCTATACGTTCACCTAGAATGGTGGGTCTAGAGAGAAACTGTTATCTCCAAACAAACAAAAAAGGGAAACATCAAATGGAGGACTGTAAAACATAAAAACGCCACTCAGACTTGTGACCTCTGGCACTTACCAATCCTAATGAAGCAACTTTTCTGGAGTCAAAGAGAACATAGGCATCCTTCGCAGCAGTCAGTGCTAATGCAAACTCTGTGTGGACCCTAATTTATCTAATTTACCTGCTAGGTGGCAGGACTCAGATGCCTGTTAGAGGCCCAGTCAGTTCCTGTGAAAGGGCTAATCTCCAATCCTCATTTCCTCAGGACTTTCCCTTATCAGCGGGAAATGCATTTATTCCTTCTGGCCTGATTTTTGGAGGTGACAATTAGCCTCATGGAAATGACTGCAAACTAGTAGCTGAGATTTCCTAGTTGTCTCTAAACACCCTCCTACCAAGCTCATAGGACAGAAGGTTCCTCTCCTTCGGATAGCTTATGTGTGGCTCTCTTTTCATGGCACGAGGCTACTTTGGAAAAACAAAAACAAAAAACAGAAGACAGATATCATTATCCATTTTTCCTTTCCCCAAGGAGATAATGGCCTATACCTCCGACAAAGGAAGTGTAAGGGACAAGGCTCACTAGTGTCCCTGGCAATAAAGGTAACAGAAGGGCTTCTTACACCACCTGAGACAACTTTGAAGTCATCCACTGAGCCAGTTCTGCAGTTGAGAGAATGCAACGTAGGAAAAAATCTCTGCAGTGAAAAGGGTTACACCAGCCTAGAGGTTGCTGCCTTCAAAGACATCTTTTTCTGTCTTGAGCTTTGTGGGAAGACCAGAGGGCAGGATAGGGGACAAAAGCACTTCAGTAGATTCCTGAACCGTGAGTAGCTGGGGTGGACCCCCAAATCCCTGGGTAAATCCAAGGCAGTTATAACTCTTGACTCTTCCTGGAAGCAAAGAGAACTTTCCACTGGAATGGCAACACCCTTGCCTCATTCCATTCTGCCAACCCCCCTCTGCTGGTCTCCATATTCTTTGCAAGAAAACCTACCATTGTACCATCCTCTCTGCAATATATGACACATCTGAACCTATAGGAACTAAAATGGCCACAAAAGGAGCAAACTGATAGGCCGGTTCACACGTACCTAAAGGGTCTTTCCCACCTTCCCCTACTCTTGATTTTAGACTCAGCAAGTTTTAAAGAGTGGTGTTAATGATCAAAACTAAAATAGGGAAAAAGGGCCTGTAAATGCTTTATTAGGAAATATGTCAGAATTAGGAAAATTTGCTTAGGGAAGTTAATTCCCTGACCTTATCACTGCCTTTTCAATATTATAAACCTTTCAAGAACTCAAGATGATGGGTTTTAAGGGAGCGGTCAAAAATCTTTTTTTTTAAATACTAAGCAACCTAGAGAATTTACAGGACCAAAGATGTTCTGAAATATTTTCCCCATTCTTTGCATTTTTGTGTAAGTCTTTAATCAAGGGAGTGAGAGTGATTATTAAATATGCACCCTGACACTTAGGTTTCAGAACACAGTATAAGTAATTGAAGCCATTCATTTACAAGATAAGATATAAAGGAGTAACTGAGAAGATCATCTAATCAATTTGTGGAAATTAGCCACATTGCGAAGTTCAATAAAATCCCCTGAAAAGTCTTGGTTTAGTCATTTTAAACAGTTTCTGCTTCCAAGCCAAAAAGTAGTCCTTTTTAGTCTTTTCTTTGGCAACCATTCCTTCCCCTCTCCCTACCACCCAGTTTTTTCTTTTCTTTTTTTTTTAACAAACACAGAAAGGAAAAGGAAAAGCAAAATAATAACTATTTAAAATTCCAAGATTTTACTTGAAGCCAAGGCTGTATTTGTAGGTAACTTTGATCAGGCGAATTACCTCTGAGTGTCTCAATTTTTCCCTCTGGAAAATTGAAATCATTTATTACCTTTTGATCTGCAAGTTTGTAAGGACATTTAAAGAATGAATAAAATCTATCTTCTGTTTGTAGGAAGATGGTGTGGACATATTTTTTCCTATTCTTCTCATTAAATTCAACTAAAACCCTGGATTTTATATATTAAAATTTTTTTTAAAATATCTGAAAGGTAAAAAGGGGAAAGCAGCCCAGCTAGGGACCTTGGGATCTGAAGAATACAGGTGATGAGTTCCTTGGTGTTTCTTTTTACTTTATATATCCCAGACTGGATAATGAAGAAGTGGTACCCCAGAAGCACCAATGGCTGCAGATTAAAAAAAAAAAAAAAAAAAAGCCACCACCAACAACAAAGGAAAGCCTGCTCTCTTTGGCCAAAGAATCAGAAAAGGAATAGTTTGGCAAGACAAAAACTTTTAGATGATAACCGCTCTACTCAGCTAAATATCACAGGAAGAAACTGCAGCCCTATCCCCACCTATGACAGCAAAGGCCAAGTGAAGAGTCTAAACTTGCAACAAGGTGCTCTAGGCCTCCCTCCCATGGGACAAGGACACCCTCATCCACAGTGTCAGTGGAGACTGTGTTCAGATTCTCAAATTCTACCCCCATATAGCAGTAACAAAGAGCCCCTCGCCCCCCAGAGGTAGAGGAAAACCTCAACCTCCACCTCCACCTGGCAGTAAGGAGATGATACCCCTCCCCCTTCACCCACCAGCATGCAGTCAGAAGAGTCCTGCTAAAATACAAGATTTCAATAAGATCCGGAATCTTATAATACCCAAACTGTCCAGGTTTCAATAAAAAATCACTTGTTATGTCAAGAACCAGGAAGAACTCAAACTAAATCAGAAAAGACAATCATTAGATGCTGCCTAAGATGATACAGATGTTATTACAACTGAGAATTTTAAAGCAGCCATGATAAATCCACTTCAATGAACAATTGTAATCATGCTAGAAATAAATTAGTAAATAGAAAGTCTCAGCAAAGAAATAGAAGATATAAAGAAGAATCAAATGGAAATTTTATAACTAAAAAACAAAATAACTGACATAAAAATCTCAGTGTATGGGCTCAACAACAGAGCAAAAATGACAGAGAAAAGAATCAGTGAACTTGAAGAGAATGACAGAAATTACCTAATCCAAAGAACAGAAAGAAAATACACTGAAAAAAAAACAAAACAAAACAGAACCTCAGACATATGTGGAACTATAGCAAACGACCTAGTTATCAGAGTCCCAAAAGAAAAGGAGAAAGAAGATGATGCTTTAAAAAAATTAAAAATAAAAAATTGGCAAGAATATTTTCTAAATATGATACAAAAAAAAAAAAAGCCTACAGATTCAAGAAGCAGAATAAACCTCAAACAGAAAAACGACAAAGAAATCCATTCCAATACACATCACGGTCAAACTTCTGAAAACTGAAAACAAAGAAAATCTTGAAAGTAACAAGAGAAAAATGACATATTATTTATAGGGGAAAAAAACAATTCAAATGGCAGTGGATTTTTCATCAGAAACCATGGAAGCCAGAAGGAAGAGATACAATATTTTTCAAGTGTTGAAAGAAAAAAAAAATAATGATCAACTCAGAATCTTATACCCAGTTCTTGATAAAGAATATCTTTAACATCTTTTAAAAAGTAACTACACCTTACATCATATATAGTGGTGAAAGACTAAATGATTTCCACATAAGATTAGGAACAAGGCAAAGATGTCCATTTTCACCACTGCTATTCAACCTACTGGAATTTCTAGCCAGTGCAATCAGACAGGAAAAGGAAATAAAAGGCATATAAATTGGAAAGGAAGAAATAAAACTGCCCTATTTGCAGATGACATTATTATCTACATAGAAAATTTCAAAAAAACCTACAAAATCATTTCTAGAACTAATATAAATTCAACAAGGTCACAGGATCCAAAGTCAACATCCAAATATCAATTGCATTTCTATGTACTGGCAGTTAACATGTTGAAACAAACTTAAAATACAATATGATGTAACATCACTAAGAAAGAAAAAGAGAGAGATAAATACTTAGTGGAAAATCTAAGAAAATATACACAGGACTCCTATACTGAAAATTACAAAGTGCCAATGAAAGAAATCAAAGAAAATAGAAATAAATGAAAGGACAAAATGTTCATGGATCAGAAGACTTCACAGAGTAAAGACGTCAATTCTCCCTAAACTGATATATAGGTTTAACACAATTTCTGTAAAATCCTAGTATGATTTCTTATAGATATAGATAAAAATATTCTAAAATTTATATGGAAAGGCAAAAGAACTAGAATTACTAAAACTTCTCTCTAAAAGAAGAAAGTGGGAGGAATTATCACTCCTGATTTCAAGACTTACATAGCTACAATAGTCAAACTGTGTGGTATTGGCAGACAGATGGACATATAGATCAATGGAACAGATTAGAGAACCCAGAAATAGCCACACTTAAGTATGGAGAACTGATTTTTGACAATAGCTCAAAAAACAATGCAGTGAAGGAAGCACCATCTTTTCAACAAATAGTGCTGGAGTAACTGCGTAACCATAGACAAAAAAAGAGGAGAAAATAACAAAAAAGGAACTTTGACCTAAACCCCCCATGTTATATAGACATTAACTCAAAATGGATCATGCATTTAATTGTAAATTAGTAAAATATTAGGGAAAAAAGATAGGAGAAAAAGCTTTAAGACCCAGAATTTGGTGAAAAGTTTTTAGACATGACACCAAAATATAATCCATAAAAGTTGATAAATTTGATCTCATCAAAAATAAAAATTTTGCTGTGTGAAATATCGTATTAAAAGGATGAGAAAACAAGCTATAGACTGAGAGAAAATATCAGCAAACCACATACCTGAAAAAGGAATCCTACCTAAAATATATAAAGAACTCTTAAAACTCAACATTAAAAATCAATTAAGCGATCTGATTAGAAAAAGACAAAAAAATGGGGAGAGAAATTTCACTGATGGAAGTGGCAAATAAGCACATGAAAATATGTTCAACATCCCTAGGCATGAGGAAAATGGAAATTAAGAACACAAGAGATACCACTACACAACTTTTAGTAAAGCTAAAATAAGAAATAGTTGCAACACAAAATGCTGGCAAGGATGCAGAGAAACTAGATCACTCACACGTTGCTGGTAGTAATGGACAATAATACCGCTAATCTGAAAAAGTATATGGAATTTTCTTAAAAATACCAAAAATGATTTTACCATGTGACCAACCAATTGCACTCTTGAGAATTTATCCCAGAAAAATGAAAACACACATCCACACCCAAACCTGAGCGCTCTGAATCCACCCCCTCCGACCTTCCTAGAGACTTGGCTCTGTTTGAAATGCCTTTCTTCTCCTGTTACCATCAACCTCTTCCTTCTTTAGCACATAGTCATGAGTTAATATCTCACATTAAACAAACACACACTCACGCACAAACTTCTCTTGCCTCACAAATCCCTCGAGATGCTGCCCTAACACTTCACTCCACTTTGCAGACAAAGAATTCTTCTTCAACGAATTGTCCACATTCACTGTCTCAGTTTTTTCACTCTTCACCTGCCCCAGTCTGATTCCTGCTCAAAGCCACAAAGGCTCACTCAAATCAATGTCGCAAACCCAATGGATGTGTTTCTCTCCTGTTCTTATTATAGATGTCAGCAGCATTCAATATTGTGACTATGTTCTCCTTCGTAGAGAATATCAGCTCTTGGTTTTCACAGGACACATTTTCCAGGTTTCCCTCCTTTCTTTCTGGCCACCTCTTTTCAGCCTTAGTTCAGGTTGCTTTTGGCTTTTGCTTCCTCTAATTGGCCTCCAAATGTCGAAATCCCTTGGAGTTTAGTCTCTCTCTCTCTCTCTCTCTCTCTCTTTTTTTTTGTTTTGCTTCTTTTATATTCCATTCTCATGGCTTTAAGTACTACCCATGTGCTGACAATTCCTAAATTTATATTTCCAGCCTAGAATTCTCCTCTGAGTTCAAATTTCGTATATCCAGTGTCTACTGGCTGATACCATGCGAATATTTCACAAATATCTCAAATTTGACATGTCCAAACTGAACTCTAGATGTTTCTCCAGAAATGTGTTCCTGCTCCATGATTCCTCTCCTCAATAAACTGTATCACTAGTGACTACGTAGCTCAAATTTAAAAAATCTTAACAATCAATCTTAGTTCTTTCTTTTTCTTCCTTGACATGTCTAATCCATCAGCCAGTAATGTCAAATATACCTCTAAAGTAGATCTCAAACCCATTCACTTCTCTCCATCTTCCTTACCATAAATCAAACACAAGCCATCATCTTTTCTAAGCTGGAATACTGCAAATAGCTTATGCATTTGTTGTTGAATGAGTAAGAAATCACCACAAACTTTGTGGCTTAAAATAACACCAATTTATTATCTCACAGTTTCCACGGGACAGAAGTCCAAATATAAGAGGCAGCACTTCTGCTCAGGGTCTCACCAGGCTGAAAGGAGGGTATTGACTAGGGCTAGGGCTTTCAGTTTCATCTGAGGATCAGGGTCTTCTTCCAAACTTCCTGATTGCAGGCAAAATTTATCATTTCGTGCGTGTAAGATTGAGGTCCCTATTTTCTTGCTAGCTTTTGGCCAGGGACCACTCTCAAATCCCAGAGGCCACTTGCGATACCCTGCCATGTGTCCTGCATAGGGAGGTCTCAGCATGCATGGCTTTTTGCTTCCTGCCAGGCCTGCAGGAGCAGACTCTCTGAGTGTTCACCCTCTTTTAGGTGTCTCATCAGGTTAGGTCAGGCTACCCAACAATCTCCTTTTCATTAACTCAAAAGTCAACTGACTGTTTCCCTTTGTATTCACTGGTCTGCCACACCCAAAGGGAAGGGGTGATACAGGGTGTGCACACCAGGGCTCAGGAATCTTGGGGACCGTCTTAGAATTATTCCTATCGCAGCCTCCTAATTATTCTCTTATCTTCTCTTTCCATTTGCAATCGAATTCTCCACATAGCAGTCATGGTATTTTTTAAAAAATACATAAATTTCCCCCTTGTTTCAAAGCCTTAAGTAACTTTCAATCAGATTTAGAATGGCAGAATGATATGCTGTGGCCTCTGGTATCTGCGAACCTTATCTTATTCCACCCTTCTTGGTCAAGATGCTCACTCTGCAATGGCCTTCTCCCTCTTCCTTGCTGACACCAAATTATTTCACCTCTTAACATTTTGAGGGTGCACTGTTTCTGTGGCCTGGAGTGCTCCTCTATGCCTTCCCCCCTCACATCCAAACTCATCTCTT
Source organism: Avahi laniger (assembly GCA_963575035.1). Classification (NCBI taxonomy): domain Eukaryota; kingdom Metazoa; phylum Chordata; class Mammalia; order Primates; family Indriidae; genus Avahi; species Avahi laniger. The sequence goes on along the minus strand of CAUYSK010028710.1, from coordinate 1,491 downwards.
TGCTTAGTGATCTCTTTCTCCTCCATGAAGTTTCAGCTTACTGACTTCCTCAGAGGGTTTTTCCTAAATAGGTACCTGTTATTGTCTGACCCAGGGCCCTGATTCCTTTATAGCACATCATATTTAGCAATTACTTATTCATAATTATGTTTGCTTGTTTGTTGGTAAGAACTCTATTTTTTTAGTAGATTCTCAATCCTATTAGTTTTATGAATTAATTGATTAGTATTTAAGCGTACTTCAAAAAGTAATTTAGTTTGGTACCCACCTCCTAACATGGTAAAACTTGAGCCTAAATAATTCTTCAAATATATAAAGCCACCCTAAGATTATTTTCATTCGTGATCCAACATTTTAACATAGATGTCAATAGTCTAATGATTTATATTTCTCTTGTCTTTGCTCTCTTGTCAAAGAAGGTTTATGTAAAAGCAGTTTTCTTCAAGTTGTTGGCATTATTCATTTAAATATCCCTAAGGTATAAGGAGAAATGCTCATTCTGCATTGCATTTTTCTAGAATAGGGAGAACTGTGAGTGGACTGTGAGTTAGAGCACAGATTTTTTTTGTCCTCTGGGAAGCACCAAAACTCAAAAAATACAAAAACAGCTACTAGGGGGGAAAAATAGACTCCAATTGGTCAACTTTCCACAAAGGGCCATGCAAGGTGTACTGTTTACCTGCAAATAAGATAGTTCCTATAGAATGAGTTTTAATATCCTAAGGGCCTCCACCAAATTAATGTTCTCTAGCCGGACAGACAGACTTGGCACAAAAAGGGGATAAGAAAGGCCCAGGACTTAATTTATATTCCCTACCTGCTACACCGAGACAGCAGAGCACGGAAATATCAGATGCTCCTGCATGCATCCTCAAATCGAGGGAAGCGGTCTCCTCCTTAAATCCCATATCAGTGAAACAGAAGGGCGGGTTAAGGGCATGAAGAAGGGGCGGTGGTAGGAGAAAGGCCCAAGAGCCACTGTCATTCACAACCTGCTCCTGAGCCCTTCTGGCTTCCCTAGCTCCCCTGCTTCTCTCTCGTGCCGATTCCTGTGCCGCTGGCTTTTGCCAGCCCCTGAGCTTCGGAGGAGAGAGAAGAGCAGTTAGAACTCCCGTGAAGCTGTTCTGCTATGTTCCGAAAATGAATTACGGTTAAATAGGGGCAAAGTACTGAAACTGTTCGTTCTCATGACTGTGAAGCTTATTTGGAGATTTTGTTATTCAGAAACTCCGACAGAATCAAAAGTTTATTCCACTACTCTGAATACACACCTAGGCTCAGAGTTTAATCCCTTACAGAGTCAGGTTCTTTTTTTCTTTTGTCAAATGTGATTGTCAATGTCAAATAAAATACAGAGACAAATCTCTAAACTAAACGTTTTCTTTGGGAACCAAGAATTGCAATTTAGAGCACACCCACAGACAGAGGTGGTCTCTGTTGTGTTGAAAGAACAAAGAGAAGGGTGGGAGTTTTATTAGAAAGAGAAATGCA